>CAUYON010107417.1:0-55379 GCA_963573935.1 Arctocebus calabarensis
GGCGGCTCCTGTGGCTCAGTGAGTAGGGCGCCGGCCCCATATACCGAAGGTGGTGGGTTCAAGCCCGGCCTCGGCCGAACTGCAAAAACAAAAAAATAGCCGGGCGCTGTGGCGGGCGCCTGTAGTCCCAGCTACTAGGGAGACTGAGGCAAGAGAATCTCTTAAGCCCAAGAGCTGGAGGTTGCTGTGAGCAGTGTGACGCCACGGCACTCTACCCTGGGCGATAAAGTGAGACTCTGTCTCTACAAAAAAAAAAAAAAGAGGACCAGCCATCTGAATTGTTGATTGTCCTTAAAAGAAATAGTTTTATTTGTATGTATTTCCTCAAACCAGCCTAGCTAAAATGTTACCTGGTAGTTCCCAATGTTATCAAATAAGGTAAACGGTACAATTAGGGACTTTCTCATCCTTTTAATCCTTTGTAGATCTGGGTATGCTCAGTCAGGGTGCAGCCGGCTGTGATCAATAAGAAGGGGCCACAGGGGGCACCTGCTCTGGCCCCGGGGCATAGCTGCCAGCACCCACTGACTTGTCTGCTAAGCACTGAAGAGCATTCTTGAAACTCTACACTCCCAGAGTGCTAGAAGTCATTTGTTTTCTAAGATCAGTAAACATCCTCATGGAAATTATACATGTCACTCACCCCTTCTTTGTAGTTAGGACACCTGCTATAAGATTTTCCCTGTCTGAATTATCATAAGTGCTTCATCACTAAAGTTCAAATTGGAGATTTTGCAAAGCTCTGGTTTTAGGTTTTTCATCTCTGAAGCTGTCTATGCTGTGTCATTCTGTGCAGTTCTTAACTGTACTTGTCCTGTTATTAAGTAACTGATAAGCACTTACTGTGTGGGGTAGTATTGTAGCTTGAGAAGTCTGTGCCCTCGCTCACCCTCCTCCTGCCCCTCCCTTGTCCTCAGATTCTGACTCTGGGGGTGTCACAGTGATTAAGTCTGGGTTCGATTCACACAGACCTGGATTAAATCCTGGGTAGATGACTTGTACTCTGTGTGCCTTTGGGCAGATCACTCAGCTTCTCTGACCCTCAGTTCCCCTGCCTCTCAAAGGGAGGTCTCCAAGCTATCTCCAAGTGTGGGATTAAACCAAATGACAGGTGAAAAGCATCCACACAGGGCGGCACCCATAGCACAGTGGTTACGGCACCGGCCAAATACACTGGGGCTGGCAGGTTTGAACCTGGCCTGGGCCACTAAACGACAACTGCAACTAAAAAAATAGTGGGTGTTCTCTCTCCTCTCTTCTCTTTCTCTTATTCTCTCTCTCTTCTCTCCTCCTTAGTGCTGCTCTGCAGCATCCCCCCTCCAATAAAGACCTTTCAAGGGGGGCAAAAGGGCGTTGTAGCAGGCGCCTGTCGTCCCAGCTACTTGGGAGGCTGAGGCAAGAGAATCACTTAAGCCCAAGAGCTGAAGGTTGCTGTGAGCTGTGATGCTACATTACTCTACAGAGAGCGCCATAGTGAGAGTCTATCTCAAAAAGAAAGAAAAGCATCCACACGGTGGCGTGTGTGTTGGAGCACTTGGGGATGACAGCGATGGCCACGTCTCGGTATTGCCGCTTTCCCCCGGCCTCTGTTGTACACATAAGTATCCTTGAGACTGAGAGAGTAAAAAGCGTAGTTAACTGCAACCTTTTAGTACCCTTGAACTTTTCCTACCAGGAACAGCTTTGGAAACAGGCAACCAGGCCCCTCCAAGGACAGCATTAAAGCTGCAGCTGCACCTCCCTGTAAAGCAATATTCTCATTAGAGCAGCTTGCCTGCCAGTTTTTACGTGGCATTTACAACCTCCCTAATATCACTTAATTAGTTGAAGGAAAACCTGGAATCTTGCCCACTGTGAAAATTCTCTCGATTTCATTGAGCCAGTTAGCATTCTGTAAAAAAACAGATTGGCCAAACATGAGAGCCTGGACACAGCCACACTTAGAAACGTGAGGATTTCCTGTGTAAATCCACCGCACCTGAGTCAGCGCTCATCTCTGCCATTGCTCAGCAGCGCCCGCACTGGCAATCCCTCTGGCCTCCTTGGGTCGGTCTCTTCCCTTAGCTTCCC
Source organism: Arctocebus calabarensis (assembly GCA_963573935.1). Classification (NCBI taxonomy): domain Eukaryota; kingdom Metazoa; phylum Chordata; class Mammalia; order Primates; family Lorisidae; genus Arctocebus; species Arctocebus calabarensis. The sequence continues at coordinate 2,071 of CAUYON010107417.1, forward strand.
AAACTATCTTGGCAAATGGCAGCTCTCAGCCCCTCAGTTTCACCTGAACTTCTGGAACAGTCTGCTACCAAGTCTTCTGCAGCCACTGTTCCACAGATAGCCAGAGCCTCCATCCCCAACCCCTGTACTTTGGCTTGGAGCCTTTCGGTGGCATCGTTTCTCTGGTGATTAAAACCACAATGGGCAGCACCTGTGGCTCAGTGAGTAGGGGGCCGGCCCCATATACCGAGGGTGGCGGGCTCCTGTAGTCCCAGCTACTCGGGAGGCTGAGGCAAGAGAATCGCCTAAGCCCAGGAGTTGGAGGTTGCTGTGAGCTGTGATGCCAGGGCACTCTACCAAGGGTGTTAAAGTGAGACTCCGTCCCTAAAAAAAAAAAGAAAGAAAAAATCCACAACAAAGCCCCTCCTTGCCAGGCCCCCCTGCCCAGCCTTTCAGCCTCATCTGATACCCTTTCCATGCCTTCTTCCCAGGGCCTTTTCCTGAATGTGCACTGGGCCAGCTCATGTCCCCTCCTGCTCACCTTTGGTGTGCTGGCCCTTCTCCAAGAACGTCCCTGTGACCTTCCTTGACATCTTTCCTTGCACTGGTGTGTCACAGTTTTGTATCTGCTTGTGTTGTTTGTGCCGCCCTCCTTCAAGTGTGACTCAGAGCAGAAACCCTGTCCTGCTTCTGCTCACAGTACAGGGTGAGTGTCCCTATCCACAGTGCTTAGGACCACAAGTGTTTCTGAGTTCAGATTTTTCTTGGATTTTGGAATATTTGCATTATACTTACTGGTTGAGTTTTCCTTGAGTGTCACTTTAGTCATTAAAAAGTTTTGGATTTTAGCGCATTTCAACTTTTGGATTTGGATGCTCAACCTTTATCCCCAGCACCTGCCATTGCCCCTGTCATACAACTGGTGCTTAGTAAGTGTTTTAAATAGGCGAGTAGAGACTGAAAGCATTCTGTGAGTCTGAGAGCACATGCATAAAAGGAAAGAAAGAAAGAAAGAAAGAGAGAGAGAGAGAGAGAAAGACAGAAAGGAAAGGGAAGGGAAGGGAAGGGAAGGGAAAAGGGAAGGGAAGGGAAGGGAAGGGAAAAGGGAAGGGAAGGGGAAAGGGAAGGGAAGGGAAGGGGAAGGGGAAAGGGGAGGGAAGGGGAAAGGGAAGGGAAAGGGAAGGGAAGGGAAAGGGGAAAGGGAAGGGAAGGGGAAAGGAAAAAGGAAAGGAAAGGAAAAAGAAAGAAAAGAACTGTTCTGACATGGGAAAGAGAAAATCCTTCTTTACGGTGTAATGAACCCAGAAAACAGGAAACCCCACCTTGCAGGGAGGTTGTCTTTCAGATCCCATATGCCACTTGTCAGTTGGTCTGTCCTAAGAGACTAAGCATGAGGCAAGGTCTCTTTTCTCTGCATAAGCTTGGTCCTCAGGAAGGCCAGTGTTCCCGTTCCTGATAGCCTGATGTGGCTCAGCCTCTGGTTCTCTCACAGAATGTGGGATGAGTGGGGGCTCCACCCAACCTAGGCAAGGCCAGAACAGGTGTCCAGGTGGGGGCAGATCACTCAGCTGTGTCTGAGGACAGATGTCCTCAATTCAGTAAAGTCTAAAGATGAGTGAGATAGAGGTGGTCATGAACTTGACCCAGGGATGGCCCCTGGAACTTGAAAGAATGTGGACCTTGGAAACAACTGATGGGGTGTCCTCCTTAGTACTATAGGCAGTGAGGTGCTGGCTAAATATAATTGGTTTAAAGATGAGTTAGGTTTAATTAATATTTTAACACAGAACCTTGGTGAGTTGCATAGGCTGTAGACAAGAGTATATTCTCATGGTTGGTCTGTTAAAGGGAGTAGGGTGGGTGGCTTTGGAGTCCATGCTGTGTTATCTTTTGAGGGTGTTTGTACCAAGAAGGGTAAACTCTTGTCCACACTGGAATGAGGGATAGGCACTCTGCTGGGGAAGGCAATTGGTTTTCTTTGGGATGGAGAACATGAGATGTCACTCAGGCACTGTTGATTATTGAGTTCACTGACGTCATCTGCACAGCAGCTTCAAATGGGTTGCACGCGTGGACACCTGCTTTTCTGGAGGATCTGCCGCTCACCCTTCAGTGTGCCCAATGCAAATCCCATTTTTGTTCCTTTCCCTTCTCTCTGCCGGCAGGTACTGTGGCCCTGCCTTTCAGGGCTCTGGTTTAATTATAGCTGTGCACACACAGCTTTTTACATTTGGCCTTTTGCTTCTACCACTATTTTTTTCTATCTGACACCATGCAATTACCAGCCTTCTGCCTCCTTGTGGAACAAACACACCCTCGTCCCCACCTGGCTAATGAGGTGATTAGAGGGATTTCTTGGTGACCCTGAGCTTCCTCCACACCTGGGTCACCTGCAGACAGCGGGAAGCACAGGGTGTACCTTCAGTCATGCAGTCAGGCTGACAACAAAGAGCAGGAGCCCGGCCAGCCTCTCCTGGGAGGATGCTGGAGACGGTCACAGTCGCTGCTGGAGCTGTCCAAGCACTGGAATTGGAAGTTGTGGCTGGCTGACTGTGACCCAGCAGGTGCCAGGCACGGCTTTGAGCAACAGCACAGGCGCAGCCCTCCGTCTGATCATCATCATCAGAGTTCTTCCCTTCCGTTATCATTTGAGAAATGAAGAAAAGCATGCCCATCCCCTAGGCCGCCCCTTGCTGCACACAGATTAGTTTTACTCACCCCATACCGCCCCGGTGTTAGAGCCTCCTCTCTCGGCCCGTCTGAGCTGCCTTCACTTTCAGAAGCTCCTGTCTGTGATGTGAGGGGTGTGCCGGCCCCTACTCACCTCAGTTCCATTTGGATGATGCTAAAGCCTTTCCATCCTGTTAGACTCGTGTGTAACCTACAACAACCAGATGACTTCGGGTCCTTTTAGATGTCCTCTTTATTCTGGTCCTAGGGTCGTAGCAATAGTCCAAAATGTAGAGAAATGTGTTAACTGCATATTAGTCAAGAAGAGGGGTGCCGTTTGGAAACCAGCATTTCAGAGCAACAGTCTGGGGCACTTTTTGCACATTAGTTTTAAATTCTTCGGTGGTGGCAACAGCAGCATCTCTCTTGAGGACTTACATGTGTCCTCTGCTAGCCGAATCCCTCACAGACATTGTCTCATCGAGACCTCACTAGGTCCCTGTGACCAAAGAAGGCTCCTCAGTGACCAGCGAGGAGCCTGGAAGTCCTCTCATGGGACTCGCAGCCACGCCCCTTGTCTGCCTTCTCACACCCCATTTGGAAGCTCCTGGTTTCTACAGTCAGTCTAGAACGAAATAACAAGTGTACGAACCCTGTTATCTGTGAGCAGATAATTCTTCATGTGGTCAAAGAAATAGACTTACAGCAAGAGGGATTTTGGTTGTGTGTATACTTCTATACACACTTGGTTTGAAACCATCAGAGCAGGAAACCCTGGAGTGGGTTGTGGAAGCTTTCTACTCACTGGGGCAGTGGTCAGAGATCTTTGAGAAGAGGCAATGGTGGTCCAGATCGGGACCCAACTTCTCCTGCTGCTGTTCCAGACCCGGAAACAGAGTAGTAGAGTGGAAGAAGCATGACCTTTGGAGTCAGACATTTGTGAGTCTGATCCCAGGCCTGGCCCTCCGCAGCAGCTTACCTGTGAGTTAGGGGTGCAGTCGGGCTGGGATGTAGGGTGTGGGGAAATAAGGAATGCCTAGCTCATAGCCCAGTGCTCGGCATAGAGGGGGTTTGATCAAGGCTGCTTCCTTTCTCCCACTTCATCTCTCTGTTCTTTAAATAAAGTAAAAACTTCATAGAGACCTCCTTGAGTGTGCCAAGCTTGGCCTGGCCTGGGGATCCCATCGCTCCTCTCATAGTAGATCCAGCCCCTGCGTCAGCACCCCTAGTGCCCCAGGGACTCGCTCCACTGGGGCTGCCCATTCTGTAGTGGACCCTATTCGCTGAGCTGCGGAAAACGAGCCAGAACTGTTTGCTTTCATTTTTCACCCTTTGGTCTGATTTCTACTCTTTAGTCTCTGGAGATTCAAATGCTGTGTGTGCACGATTTGCAAACACAGAAACACAAGGTGGTGTTAACACTGATCAAACCAGTCCCTGGTCCATGTGACAATGTGTCAGATTTCTGATGATGGCTTCTAGCTACCTCCCCTTTTCTCTTCTCTGTACTGTTAATGATAGTCAACATTTAATGGGTGCCTTCCCAGCAGGCGCTGTGATGAGTGCTTTGTTACCTTAGCTCATAATTTCTACAACCTGTAGGAAACGGCCAGCACTCCCCTGCTCAGGGCCATCTTTTGTCCAGTGGCACCTGTCTCAGGCTGCACAGCCCCAGTGCCTCCACCTGTTCCTTGGTCATCTAGATGGCTTATCTCTGCCCATCCATGTTTGCCCAGATTCTTTTCAAAGTCTGCTTCATGAAATTATCCAAACGCATAATAGAGATTGCCCGGCAAGAAGTAGTATAGGACAATCACTTCTATTGGTGCCAGAGATTGTGGGCAACCCCAGGGATGTGGCTACCACTGATGTGGTGCTTAGCAGTGGCCAGGCACTGGTTCTCACTGTGACAGATGACCTTGCAATCGTGTCATCCCCATTTGACAGGAGGAAAGTGCTGTCCCCACGTTGGAGCTGAGATTCTAACCCAGACCTTGTTCTAGGTTGAAACTTGTCAACTAAATACCTGCCTGTTTGCATGCATGCTAATTTATATCCCCACCCTTCTAAGAGCAAGACCTTACCTCTTTCCTAGTTCAGGTTCTTTTTTTTTGTAGAGACAGAGTCTCACTTTATCGCCCCAGTGGAGTGCTGTGGTGTCACAGCAATCTCCAACTCCTGGGCTTAGGCCACTCTCTTGCCTCAGCCTCCTGAGTAACTAGGACTACAGGCGCCCACCACAACATCCGGCTATTTTTGTTGTTGTTGCAGTTTGGCCAGGGCCAGGTTCAAACCCACCACCCTCAGTATATGGGGCCGGCGCCCTACTCACTGAGCCACAGGTGTCACCCCACTTTTTCTTTTCTTTTCTTTTTTAAGACATAGTCTTGGCTTGGCGCCTGTGGCTCAATAGGCTAAGGCACCAGCCACGTACACCTGAGCTGGCGGGTTCGAATCCAGCCCAGGCCCACCAAACAACAATAACGGCTGCAACCAAAAAATGGCCTGGCGTTGTGGCGGGCGCCTGCAGTCCCAGCTACTTGGGAGGCAGAGGCAGGAGGCTAGCTTGAGCCCAGGAATTGGAGGTTGCTGTGAGCTGTGATGCCACAGCACTGTATCCAGGGTGACAGCTTGAGGCTCTGTCTCAAAAAAACAAAAAAAGACATAGTCTCATTCTGTCACCCTGGGTACACTGCCGTGGCATCATAGCTCACAGCAGCCTCAAAGTCTTGGGCTCAAGTGATCCTCTTGCATCATTCTCCTGACTACAGGCACCCAGCTAGTTTATCTATTTTTAGTAGAGACAGAGTCTTGCTCTTGCTCAGGCTGTTCTCAAACTCCTGAGCTCAAGCAATCCTCCCACCATGGCCTCCCAGAGTGTTAGGGTTACAGGCATGAGCCACTGAGCCTGGCCCCAGTTCACCTTTTTAGCTTAGGCTCACCCTTTTGGTCTATTAATGTTGTGGGTATTCTGTAGTAACTCTCCCTGTAAACTTCTTTTCATCTGAAAATGTGTCAGATATGCTACATGATGTCATCATTGATAATAATGTCACTGATAGAAGTAATATCATTGATAATAACGTCAGACAGGACAGGCCCAGAGCACTGAGTGCTGGGGTTTGGGGCTGTGGATTCTACCCTGGGCTTGTCAATCTTAGTATTTTTAGGAACTAGTGATGCTATTTCCAGATAGACCTAAATGTTTCCATGTTACCCTGTATTTCTCCATCTTCACAATAATTCATAACATTTTCACGGAGAGTTAAAATTTCTAAAGCATTCTGCCGTGATGTGTAGTTTGTTCCACCTTCACGCTAGTCCTGTTCTGATGGTTGGAGAGGCTAAGCTCAGAGAAAACTGCTGACTCTGCATGGTCGTCAGCTAGGAGTGGTGGAGCTGGGATTCCCCCCAACATCATCAGAATTCTGGTCCACCGCCCTGTCCCCAACACTATTACCTGCCTTCTGAGGGTCAGGCTTAAGTTCTTAAGAACTTCTCTTAAGAGTTTGGATCAGCTGGGCTAAATAATCTCAAAGCTCCCACCCCTTTCCAGGATTCCAATTCAGCTCTTCACTTTTAAGCATCAGCCGTATCTTCATACTGTCTCTTTCCCCTCTCCCGTTGGAGTCAGATATCCCTGAGTTTTCATCCTGCCCCTCAAACTCAGCAGCTACTCACCTGCAAGGTGGGGGTGCCACAGGGCTGCTGTGTAGGGCATGGGGGCAGGGTGAGCACAGTTTGTGGCCTAGTGCCGAGCTCAGAGCAAGCATGTCAGTCATGGCATCAGCAGACATCTCCTCACTGCCAGGGACCCACACTGCTGCCATCGTGCCTGCCCTGGCCCCAGGCTGATTTCTCCTCCTCTGATCTCTGTCTTTGGCATAAGGCTGAGACCCCCTTCTCGTCAGTCTGACCACAGAGCTTCTTAGGAATCTTGCTGCAGAATCCATTGCCATGGCAAGGCTCAGCTGGAAGAGGGGGGATTGTCTGAGAAGACTTGGTTTGATCTAAGAAATCATGAAGAAAGCCTTTTAAAGATGGTTGGCCTGCCAGCATGCCTCTCTGCCAAAACAGAACCCATAGTCTAGGAGTCTCAATTCACCTCCTTCCCGTCACTGACCATGGAGGGCAGGGTAGTGTGCCCCCTTCTTGGTAGGCTTCCATCCAACGCCAGCCGATTCTTCACCTCTGTTGCTCTGAGCGTCATGTTCTTTCTGGAGTTGCTTGTGACCCTTACTGTCCTCTGAGAACCACCAAAACCCCATTCAGACATTGAGCATTTTCATCATCTGTGTAGCTAGGCACACAAACAGAAACTTCCAGTTAGCCACAAGCCACCTGATGTCATCACTGTTTCCTTCTGCGAGCACTTAGAGCCCAGGCTTTTCTTGCATTTGGGGGGCGTGCTTCCTTAGCAGAGCCCTTCGGGGCCTACGGAGGCCCTAGAACCTTCGCTGCAAGGCAGACTCCTTGAGGTCAGAGGAGGACACCTGACCTGTCTTCAGTCTGACGAGGCCTCAGCCTCCCTGTCTGTTTTAATTACACCACTTTCAGAAAACCTCACAAAATCAAACAAACTGAAAGCCAGAAGATAGAAGGTTTGAATAAGTAGAAATTAAAATAATTCATTTCACCCAATAAAATTCTACCATTTTCTTTTCTTTTTTGTTCTTTTTCATGTTTTAGTATTTCAGCTGGTCCTAAGACCATTTGCTTCCCTCATTAAAGTGAATATATAGTTGCTTTCTATTTATAAAAATAATGCATGCACATTATAAAAATCCAGGACATACAGTGGCCTGTGGCTCAATGAGTAGGGTGCCGGCCCCATATACCCAGGGTGGCAGGTTTAGACCCATCCCCAGCCAAATTGTAACAACAAAAATAGTTGGGTGTTGTGGTGGGCACTTGTAGTCCTAGTTACTTGGGAGGCTGAGGCAACAATCACCTAAGCCCAAGAGCTGGAGGATGCCGTGAGCTGTGACGTCACAGCACTTTACTGAGGGCGACAAAGTCTGACTCTGTCTCTTAAAAAAAAAGAAAGAAAGAAAAGAAATCCAGGACATAGAGCAAAGCTAAAAAGTTACCCATAAGCCCACAACCTGAGTCACCTTTGCTTCACATGTTATATATCCTTTAGACTTTCTCTGCATTTATACATACAGGTAGGTATATGGAGTTTTTTGTTGTTGTTCTAGAATGAAATTATAATTTGTCTAAAATGAGATTGAACATGTAGGATTTTTTGCTTTTTGCACTTTAGTTATTCAACTATTACTTTTCAGACATACTTTTTCAGGTTCCAAAAGTCTTTGAGGTAATAGGAACATTGTTTTTTTTTGTTTTTTTGTAGAGGCAGAGTCTCACTTTATCGCCCTGGGTAGAGTGCCGTGGCGTCACAATGCTCACAGCAACCACCAGCTCTTGGGCTTAAGCGATTCTCTTGCCTCAGCCTCCCGAGTAGCTGGGACTACAGGTGCCTGCCACAGCGCCCGGCTAAGGGGGTTAATTTTCAACCTGCTAAAGCTCCAGCCCTGATGTTTCCCCCAGTCATTCAGTGCCAGTTGGACACGTTCATTTAGATACCACGGGCACAAGTCCAGCCCTTTTCAAAGCAGCACAGATTTCTGCAGCTCCATACCCTGAAGCCCCTCGTCATCCCCCTTTGCCTGACATTCTCCTAGATTTCCATCCACTTGACATCCAGCAGCATTTGGCTTCTCAAAGAATGGATGGCCCCATCATTCACCCAGGTGCTCCGGCCAGCACCTCAGGAGTCATCCTCCTGCTGCCCCTTTCCTTTGTTTTCCATAGTAAGTGAATGTTGTTGGCTCTTATGGTAGCATAGATCCAAATGCGACAACTTTCATCCATCCACACTGTCATCACTGAGTCTCACCTGCATCGCCTCAAGACTGTCAGCTGTCCCTGTGTGTGCTCCCTGCTCCTGCCATCCGTCATCCACTCTGAAGCCATAATGTGTCTTTTCATAATGTGTTTTTTCATGTTACGTCTCTGAACATCCATTAGTTTATACAGTTTCCCATTGCACTTAAATTGAAATGCACACTCCTTGTCATCTCTCCCCAAGTCGCCGGATGAGCTCGACCCTGCCTCCCTCTCTGATGCCCTCTTGAACCCATGTGTTCACTGTGCACACTGGCCTTCTGTTTGTTTCTCAAACGTGGCAGACTCACTGCTGATCTTTATGACGTTAGATTCTTCTGCTGAAAAACTATGTTCTCAGCACAGCTTCCCTGACCACTAAACAAGCCCCTCTCCAGCACCACCCCTCCCAATGGTCACTATCCCATCACCTCCTTTTAGTTCTCAATAGCAATCACCAATTTCTGAAGTTGTATGTTTACTTTCATTTATCCTATCTATCTCCCTCCAACTTCCAAATATGAGCACCATGGGCACAGGACCTTGTCAATCTGATCCTCCTTGTTTAGCAAACGTCTGGCATGGAATTGAAGTGCAATTCAAATATTTGTTGGCTGAATGAATGAATAGGGGGATGAGTCACCTAACAGGGGTCCCATTCATCACAAAAGCCAGAATCTGTTGCCTAGATTCTGTATAATCTTGTTTCATGGGTAACACACACTGAAAGCTGACAGTTTGGGGGTTAAGACAGTATTTCATTAATGTAGACTCAATTTCAAGGCCCACATCCATTTCAAGTTTTCAAGGCTCAAGTTCATTGAGTTTAGTACAATTCAGGGACTATTCTCAACATCACAATCTGTATCAGTAAACTCATCACAGTTCAGCTATTTCAACCTGATGTGAGTTCCATAACAGTGGGTAGCTTATTCCCAAGTTCAACTTTTTAATGTATGATTCAGTTTAAAAACAAACATAAAAGGACTCAGGAAACCATCCTGCACATAAACTTTCAAGTAATGGTTCAAAACATCTATTGATTGCCCAACGGATGATTTGTAATTACAGATTACACATTTGGTAAATAGGTCTTTGTGGGCCCTTTAAAACTTGTTTTATTGGGTTAACAGATAATTAGGGTCTTTTATGTAGATATACCATAACTTCTCCTGCAGCTCCCATTAGAGCTAGTGAGAGTAGCTGGCCCTGGTATTACAGGCAGTGCTGTTCAGCAGTCACGGTAGGCCCCTGGGGTAGCAACCAGAGTGGGAGTGAGGGAGGAGAGCTGGCCCAACAATCCTGGAGGCTGCCCTGCTGCCCCCAGCCAGCGTTGGGTGGGGAGAGAGCAGGCCCTACAATCCCAGCAGCTGCCCTGCCCGCCCCAGCCAACCTTGGGCACAGTGTGAGCTGCTGCTGCTTTCTTACCCCCCAACCTGACCCCTGTCAGCCTCAGCACTTTCTTCCCTGTGCAAATCACATGTTTCTCGGATTTCAGCTCCGATTCTCTGTTCCCAGGCTGGTGCTGTGTCAGCACTGCCTCCTCTTGTTTTCTTTATGACTACTGCATTGAGAAGTACTTTCCAATCCTCATCCCAAAGTTCTATTCACCGTTCAGACTTCCGAGAAATATCCCAGTTTAGAAACAGGGCTCTGGAGCCTGACGATTCTGGGTTTGAATTGAGGCTCTGGCACTCACTAGCTGTGCGACCTTGGGAAAGTTACTAAACCCTCTGTAGACCAAGACATTAGGAGTAGCCAACTTTTCATGGGCATTTGCTAAGTGCCAGGTACCGTGCTAGATATTTACAAGCATTTTTCTCCTTTAGAAAACATAAGAAAATTGACTTTAAAAATTATTTCCATTTTGAAGATGATAGGAAATGTTTTGTGAGTTAAATAACTTGCCCAGAGCCAAAAACCTCCCATGTTGTACAGACAAGATTTGAGTTGAGGTTTCGCTCCTGTGTTCCACTACCACATTCTCCTGTCTCCTCACAGTGTCCACATCATAGAGTAGCTTGAGAATTGATAAGATAATGTTCATACAGCCCTCAGCAGAGAGCTAAGTAAAAGTTGACCTATTATTATTATTATTCTTGTTACTGGCACTTATCCTCTTTCCTTGAGCCAGGCCCTGGCCGACTGCATGGTCTCCTTCTTTGGGTTTCTTTCTTTCTTTCTTTTTTTGCTTGTACAAAAGGTCTTTATTGGTGGGGGATGCTGCAGAGCAGCATTAAGGAGGAGGGAAAAGAGAGAGAGAGAGAAGGGGGAAAGGGGGAGAGAGGAGAGAGAGAAGAGAGATGAGAGAGGCCCTTCTCCGGGTTTCTATCCCATTTGTCAATTTTGTTCTTTATAACACGTGGACTATAATTATTTGTTTATCTCTCTGTCTGTCTTACCAGACTATGAGTTGTTCAAGGGAAGAATTTTGCAATGTCAAGTTCAGTGTAGGAGCTCACGGAAAATATTTAGAATAAAGAATAGGGACAAAGTGAACTTTCTAACTCAACGGTATGGTAAGACCCAAAGTCCCAAGATGGCAAAGCCTGTTCAGGACCAGCTGGAAGAAAAGAATGGCTGGAGAGTCAGAGGTGGGTAGGGGAGCAGTGAGCTGAGGGAAGAACTCTGAGAGAGGATGCTAGTGAGTGGAGCAGGCCTCGTGGCCGAGAGAGGATGCTAGTGAGGGGAGCAGACCTCGTGCCTGTGTTACAATGTGGACTTCACTCCGAGAACCACCGGCAGTGGTAGATGAGCTTTAAGCCGGGAGTTGTGTGGTTAGATTTGTTTCAGAAAGGTCAGTTTGGGTGAAGTGTGAGTGGGTTGGGCGTGATGTGGAGCAGAGGCCACTCCCAAAGCAAGGAGTCTAGTCTGGAGGCTGCTGTAGGGTCTGAGGAAGAGGTGAGGGCTGCGTGAGGAAGTATTCATGGGCTGAGACTGCACACTGGTGAGGAAGACATGGTAGATTCCCAGGGTCTGGCAAGCTTGGGAAAATACTGTCTTCTCCCAAACACCAGGTATGAATCCCAAATGACTGTTGTTTTTGGAATACCACTGCTCCCCTCACTAGCGTCCTCTCTCAGCCACGAGGCCTGCTCCTGTAATGTTGATTATTTCCTTATTTATCTCAGAGCTCAATTCAGGAAAGGCACAGGGCCGTGGATCTAGGCTGCTTTGAGATAGCCAAAGTTCTGGAGGGGGTTAAAGAACATTCTGGGAATGCTGATACCCAGAGCACCAGCTGCCTACCAGTGAGGAGAAAGACTTTGAAGCAAAACATTCATATGAGCCCAGTCTCTATAGGCAACCTGTGTCCACTCCGGCCTTTTCCTTTTCAGAAGACCTGTGTCCATCCTGACCTTATCCTTAGTAGAGTTACGGATATTGCTGCTTTTTCAAATCCAGATCAACAAGAAGAAAGAGGGCTTTCACCAAAATCTTTATAGGGCTGCATCAGATATGCCCATTCCTTCCAACCATCTACAGCAGTCAAGAGAGTGATGTCTGCTTGGAGTATCCATGACAGCTGCGAGTGTTGGGTGCTGGCAGGGCTTTTCTGGTTTTTTGTCCCTTAAAGTAATCCCGAGTCACCGTGATCCCCCAAAGGCACATGCTCTGTTGATGCACGTGCCCTTGCGGGTTTCTCTTTGGCTTGGTGCTTTGAGGGAGAAGTCAGTTAGGAAAGAGGATGAAAGGCCAGACAGGACGCTGGGTTATGAGGCATTAAGAAGCAATGTGAGCTTACCAGCTTGGTCAAGAGACTGACTCACTCCTCACGGGACCAGCTGAGCTCTGAGTGTCCTGGGCCTGGAGCCCAGTTGAAAGCCTTGTGAGAATTGTCTACATGCTGTCTGAAGCCTGCTGCTTCTGCAAGTTTAGCCTGGTAGACTGGAGGAAATGCCATTTGCTTCAGTGGGGTAATACTGATTCTAGTTTGAAATTTTGTAACATAAGGCTTAAAGGTTTCTGAGCGTTTAATATACATTATCATATATCTTTTCCATTCAATTCTGTGTTACAGGTGAGCCACATGTAACAGATGCAAAGACTGAGACTCAGGGAAGTCGAATGTACATTTTCAATGATCACACAGCAATTAGGAGGTGATAAGGAATCAAACTTGGAGTCACTCACGATATCGCATACTCACTTCATTGGCTTCTAATATACTCAGCCAGTGTCTCCGGTGCAGGGAATACGATGCTGAACGAAGAGATGTGGAAATGTCCCTCATGGATATTACAGTCCAAATGGAGAGATACTCCATAGACAAACAGGTGTCAAACGAATAGAACACTATAAATGTGGATGAGAGCTATGAAGGAGATACACAGGGTGTGAGGGGAAAATGCAGCAAGGCTGTTATTTAGACGTGAGGTATGCGTGTGTGTATGTGTAAGACTGAAGATAATTTACAACATTTGAGGGCTGAGAAATTGGGGGAAGGAGTGGGGAGGACAGCAGCAGGTGGGCAGCACGCATGAAGGCACGAAGGACTGGGGTGTTCGAAGAGCTGAGAACGGCTGAGTGAGTCCAGCCACAGTGGAGTGGGCTAAGAAGACAGTGGCATAAAATGAGTTCAAATCATGGGTAAGCAAGGCTAGCGTATTTACAACGGTGGCCACAGGTTCTATTCCAAAGGGCAGTCTTCAGCAAGGAAGTCGACTGGGTTTTTAGGCTTTAAGACAATCATTCTAAATGATCGTTCAGTGGAGGGGGCGGGGGACACCGCTAGGAACAAGGAGACCAATTGTTGCAGGAGGATGGTGCAGCAATCCAGGGGAAACATAACAGACTTCTGTCCTCAAATCCTGGAATTTTTGGCTACCGTATGTGCCATAGTTGTAATTCTAGAGAACTGGTTGACAGTTGAGAAGGATTGTCATTTGTTTTTATCTTTTTAAATCACCCTTGAGGGTGATGTACTTACTAGATGTGGAAGGACAATGAAGCCGTTGGCACATTCAAGAATTGGCAAAGATTCCAGCCACACAGTCCTGGCATTAAGGAGACCACCTCTTCATAATTAAAGAGGCCAGATGGCAGCTGTGTAGATGACATTTCAAAAGGAAACTGACCACCAGAACTCTTACCAGTTGGGCCTTATAAGAGATATTCTGCTACTTTTAATAGCCATGTGACTATGGAAAAGTTATTAACCCCTTCTGAATCAAATTTATATCATCTGTGAAAGAAGAATCAAAGTAGTGCTTTTCTCATAGAATCATAGCAGAAGGGTATTAGATTAGGGATTAATTCATATGAAGATTAAATAAGACAATTCATGTAAAGTACTTAACACAATGCTTAACAAAATCAGCATTCTTTTTTCAATAAATGATAACTGTCATAATTATTAATGATGATACTTTTACAGTGTAAATGGAATAAAATTAGATACCAACATCACTTCCATGGGATAATTAATTTCTGTCCCTGGGCAAAGTATTGACATATGTAGCTTAATTTATTAAATATTACATTTTCTATCACCCCAAAGCATTTAAACTGCTTTGAAATGCTTGGATGAAAGACATGATATAAACATAAAATAAATTATTCTTTATCCCACAGAGCTAGACTTTCCCTAATGACTATAGGCCATCTTAAGGATAGCTTGTTTTATTATTAAACTGAACAGTTGGTAGTTTTGAACACAATTACAGACTCTGCTTTAACAAACCAATAGTAATTAGATTTCTGAATGCCATTTGAACTGTGAAAAGAGACAGTTCTCCTTCTAGCGGTAACGTCCTTACTTTGGGCATAGCATGCTCTTTAGTGAGTTTTACATCTCTTAACGGCTTCAGGTAAGCCCAGAACCACAGCATTAGCTTCTCAGGGGAGGGAGGATGTAACAAATATCAAATGCACAGGGCTGCCATTTATCTCTCACCAACTCTGTTAAATGGATGTCCTTCGAAATCTTGCCTGATGAGAGAGCAATAGAGGGTCAGTTCCCAAGATTATCACCCTTACTAAATCTCATTGGTCTCGGCTTAATCCAAAGACAATTTGGAAGTTTCCATACCACCTAAATTCCTGTAACTTATATGCCTCTTTGACTGTGGGGTTATTTATGGAGAGACTTATTCAAAGACTCCATAAAAGTACTCAAGAAGAAATTCAGCCTTTAATTTGAATGTCTTTAAAAAAGGATCTAACTTATAACCCAGGAATACTTTCTCTATCTCCTTTCTTCCCCCCAGCTCTTCTGTGCCCCACATTCACTAACACCTCCCCACTAAATGCTTCTCCATCCCATTTAACTTTTTGGCTCTCACCCAGTTTTTTGATTAACTAACTGTCTCTTTCTCCCTATCTTCCTTTTCATAACCTTTAACCTGTCATCTTTTTTAATCTTTGCCCATTATTCAGTTTCTAGTTCTGTATTACAGGTGTAAAGGGTTCCAGGTGACAGAGGCTAATTCCCATAGGGGATGGAAATGCTCCTTGATGGATAATGCTCCTTAAAATGTGGCTCTGTGATCTGGAATGCCGTGCTGATGTGGAGTGTCCTGTGGGCTGCGGCTTGGATCATTGGGTTCCTTGTTTATTGCATTCAGTCCCAATGTGGTCACTGTCCTTAAATGCTACTTGGAAAGAAATTAAGGTGGGGTAGGGAAGAAAAATTGAAATTGTGGGTGAGGCTGGCTGTGTTAATTCTGATGGAAGCTTATAAATATGAAAAATAGTATCTGCCATCAGCTGAAGTGCTGAGAAAGGAAAATATGGAGGGAGGAGAGAGGGATGGAGAGAAAAGGGATGACGCAGAGGGACACAGAGGGCCCCAGTCGTGAAGACAGAAGAGGAGAAGAGAAGATACAAGATGCAGCAAGAAGTGAGGAACGACCCTTGAAAAAGTCAACCATCAGCAGCTCCACTGCTCCTGGCAATAGTTGCCTGATTCGTGGTCCAGGGAATTGATTACAGTGGCATAAGTGCTATGCCAGGAACAGGTTTCTGGATGGAGACTTGGACTGTGATCAGAAATGTTTCTTGGCTGCGAAGAGAGAAACTAGCCTGCTAGGAATATGGCCCCAGATAATGAGCAGGTGTGATATGCCCCTCTGAAATCCACAGCCATTTTATTATGCATTAGCAACACATTAAGCCCAACTTCTGAGACAGTTAAGCCCAGAATATATGTCTCCATGGTTGAAAAAAATAGAGACTAAGCTAAGGCTGGGCTTAGAGGTTGCCTCTTATTCCAAAGTAGGTCAAGACTCCGTGGTTGGTATTCTTGAATGGACTATGAATGGACCGTCTGCCTTTTTGGGGGGAAGGTTGGGAGAAAAATCTTAGAAACCATACAAAACCAGTGCCTCTTTTTACAAGTAAGAAAATGAGAGACAGAGTAACTGAAAAAACAATCTACTTCAAAAGTTAGACCCATAGTTTCCTGTCTCCAGAAGAGACAGAAACGAACCCTACTGTGCCTCAAGGTTGATTAACAGAACTTGACTAATGACAAATAACAGAACACAGGGCACTTCAATTTCCATTATCCCTTGCAATCCTTGGCAATGCTGTGACAAGGACTCATGGGGCCGATCCATTTCACAGATGAAGAAACTGAATTCAGACTGTTTAAAACCTACAGGTCATGGGGAGAGAGACCTTCTGCTTCAGACATTGTACTCCAGAAGAACTGCTGCACCAGCCACCCTGCGAGGCCGCCTGCTTCCTCCTTATGCAAGTGGTTTTGTCCCCCTTGGTTCTGGTCTCTGCTGTGCTGCTAAAGTTACACAGGACAACATGGAGCCATCCTCACTCACTGAAGCTTAGTTTCACATCACCAGCTTCATGGGATGCACCATCTGTGTAGAACCAGGCACTCAAAAGGCAAATTGCTCAGCAGGAAGGTGGGGTGAGAGGCCAAGGAGGAATGGTGAGGAGAAGAATGAGGCCCCCTTCCTTCTTGCCTGTGGACTTCCCTCTGGCTTCCTTTAGCTGCGTCTTCCCCCATGGGGATCCTATGATGGCTCTGGGGGAAGCATCAGGAGGAAGACGGTGTGGGCCCGGCAGAAAACCTCCTTCTCCCACTTTAGTGGGGTCCTAGGGACACCTCTTTAGCACATACTGCCTGGCTTGCACTCCAGGAAACTTCAGGAGAGGTCTGGTCTGATAACATTTTACATACATGTGAAAGCGTTGATACTAAGAAAATAGCTCTGGGGTCTCTCTTATCATCACCCTCCACCCATGAAGAGGATGCCGTCTTTGGCGCCTTCATTCCTTCCATGCCTCCTGTTGACTGCCTCAGTAAAGCTAGAGCTTTTGCTTTATCTTGGATTGTTCCAAAGGTCAGCAGACTACCCCGTACTCACCCCCAAATTTAACTCTTTTTCTCCCTGACTTCCTGATTAGAGTAAAAGTTCTCCCAAACTTTCTATGTTGTGCCCCATGTTCTAATACTTTCCCCCCTCCCTTTAGGTCAAAATTCACTTTTCTTTAAATGTACAAGTGCAAATGAGAAAAACTTGTAGATGTTTTTCCTCCTGCCCACAGCCAAGTAGTGGGATGTCCTTAGAGAAAGGAAAAAATCCTCAGCTAATAACACTGGGCTGTTGTTTTTGGATCACATGCTGTGAATTGATTTATTGTTTGAAGTGATGAAAAAGGTGTTCAGAGACTGGGAAGAGAGTTTTGCTCTGTGGTGATGTCCCCGCAGCCAGGGAAAAGTCTTCTGAGCCATTCAGAACTAGGAAATGTGGGGTTATTTTGGTAGCTGTCAGCAGGAATTGGCTACAGTCTGTATGTTAAATAAATACAAACTGCCTATTTAATTATTTAACAACAAGAACAAACACCCCACTGTTGGCAAGAGGAAAACAGTCAACACTCAAACTATGTAAAATTCCCTCTCGTTCCCATGATGTGATTTGACCCTGTTTGCACCCGCAGGCTTGGCGGCAACCCTCAGGGGCACCTTATCGCTGTTTTATTGGAGTTGGAATGAGCCTGGAATTGGAGTACAGATTTCCTTAAGCAAGGAAATGCTGGAGAGAGAAGAGCAAGTTAACCTCCAAATGGCTTCCAAGGCAACCGCTGTGTTGAAAACTTCTCTTGAGTTTCACTGGCTTTTTTTTTTCTGCCTCTGCCAAATTGTTAATACCCTTCCCTCCTGGAAATGGCTATGTTTGAACAATGAGGGAGGCAAGGAGTCTCTCCTTTACTTAAGAACTACCACAAGAGAAACTTTTTATCTTGATCTGAAGTTAAAAAAAAAAAAAAGGAACTACTACAGCAAGAATTCACACTTTTTGCTTTCAAGAAGTATCTTGTAAACGGTGTTGATTTTACTGTTTGCATTGGGGAAAGGACCTTTCGGGCTGATTGCTGTAACCCTGCAGAAGCACAGGGGCAGGCCGAGCTTCCTAGAACCTTTAGGACTCCAGGTGCTGAACACTAGAAAACTTTCTGTTGTTACCCTAACTCTGAATGCTGTGTGCTTGTGCGTGTGTGGGTAAACATACATAGAAGTTTGCCTTTGTGATCTAGTAAAAGTTTTGCCACGTCATATATGCATTTCTAAATTTTGGAACCTAGAAGACCATTGACAAGCACTTAATATGGAAAACAGTTGTATTCGTGACTCATGGACGAACTGACACTAATCCAGTGAAAACCACGGAGGGGTAGGGGAAAAAGGATGTACACGGAGAAGAGAAGAGAGGGGAAAGAGGGGCGAGACAGCCCGCCCGCGCCCGCCGCCCTCTCTGCGCAGCCTCGGAGGCGACACTGGGACACTGGTCGCGCTCGGACTGTCGTGCGGACCTCGCATGCTGCTGTTTATTACGTCGATCAGACTTTGACCTCGGCCTCCATGAAGTCCTTAGCTTTTGATTTAGGCTGAGAGTTATAAGAATGATGAAACTTATTCTTTTTGAAGGTCTCCTGCCCCATTGGCACCTGGTGAAACCCACCAAGGCCAGCGTTTGAAATTTCCAGTTTCCCGACAGACACAATGCGCCTGCGCAGGGGTGGCTCAGCTCACTAGCGCCTCCCCCAGGGAGCGTCTGACACCGCAGTCGAGGACTGACTGTTCTTACACGCTCTGAAGACCCCTTAAACTTTTCTTTCATAGCACTTACCCCGGACTTTAATTATATTTCTCTTGCAATTATTTATATGTTTTCTTCCTAACTAGACTCTCAGTTCCATGAGAGCCAGGCCACCTGCTCACCCTTACTGGTACAGCACCTGTGCCCAGCCGAGTGCCAGTACTCAGCAAATATTTATTTAGTGAATGACTATAATGCCGCATATACATATATTATATGTAGCATTATAATACAGTACATATATACAATTAACATAGCATTAGTACGTATTAGTGTAACATGTCTACACACACATCCAATACCGACTTGGTTTCTCTGAGCTTAATTTACTCATTTATGAAGTAAAAATGAACATAACCCCCTTTGCAAAGCCAAAGTGCTAGACCAATAGAAAAGGTCAGTATAATCTTTCATAGTAAATGCCAGGTCAGAGACCTCAGCAGTTGACTTCGGGGCTTATGGATACCTCGAAGCATCTGTCAGCCAAGGTCTTTCTCTTCTCCCACCAGCCCATCATTCTAACTTTGGAGTCATTCCCAAATACAGTACATTTCCTGTGCCGTTCCTTTCCTGGAAGACGGCAGCCCGACGCCTCTCCACAGCCCGGTTGCATCTCTGCCTCCCCCCGGGCTGCAGCGTGTGAGCTGAGTGGGGCCCACGTGCCTGCGTTCTCGGCCAAGCTCAGGGGAATGGATTTTTTGAGCATGATTTGCAAGTCGGGCTGTCACAGGCCTCTCGAGTCCAGCTGTGCTGCAGCTTCTGCCTCCCTGCGTCCGCGCACCGCGCACTTGGACCAAAAGCAGGAGCACGTTTGCCGCAACGGACCTGGTCTCGGCCCAGCTGTTTGACCCCCTTGTCGGGATGTTTACAGACCTGCCATTCTTCTGTGCATGTCACATAATCACACCCTCGGATCTGAAGAGCGTTTTAACACGTGGCTGTGGCCAAAGCAGGCAGTTTGGGTGACTTTTCTCTGTGACTGAGACTTCTCCAAGGCATAGACACAGCCAGCACTTATTCAAGTGTCCCCTGCCCTGCCGCACCACCCACCAATCACCTGAAAGCTACCCTCTTAGCGAATTTTTAAGGGCGCGATATAGTATTTCCTTATGGGTACTATGCTGTACAGCAGATCTCGAGACTTATTTTTCTTGCATAGCTAAAAGTTTATACCAACCGAATAACTCCAGTTTTCCACTGCCCTGGATCCTGGTAACCACTGCTCCATTCTCTGCTTCCCTCTCCCTCCCCGTGTGTACACCTGCATATTTCTACTATGGAGCAGGATCATAAATTCTGTTATAGATGGGCTGTACATGTTATTCTGGGCCACTAATTTTGTTACATGATTATTTTCTCTCCTTTGGACAAGAGTCTTCTAGACTGAGATGAGCTCAGATTAGAGAAAGAAATCCACTCTCTCTCGTTAATAAAATAAATAGTGTATTTTATATTTTACCTCCTCAGAAAGTTATCTTGACTGTTCCGAAAGCATGCTGATGATACCTGTCCCACTAACAGGTATTTTGTTACTAACAGGTATTTTGTTGGTAAGAATTGTGCTGAGGCTGAGCATGGTGGCTCACATCTGTAATCCTAGCTCTCTGGGAGGCTGAGCCAGGTAGATTGCTTGAGCTCCAGAGTTCAAGACCAAACCAACCTGAGCAAGAGTGAGACCCCATCTCTACTAGAAATAGAAAACCTAGCTTAGTGCTGTGGGGAGTCCCAGCTACTCAGGAAGCTGAGGTGGGAGGATCACTTGAGCCCAAGAGTTTGAGGTTGTTGTGAGCTGTGACACCAGGGCACTCTACCCAGGGCAAACAGAGTAAGACTCTGTCTCAAAAAGAAAAAAAAAAAAAAAGGAAGAAATGTACTCAGTGGTGAGTGTGGTTGTGTGGAAAGGCAGCTGGTGAGTGTGGTCGTGGTTCTAGGGCTGGCTGACTCCTGAGTATTAGAACCTAAGTGAGTCACTTATTCTCTCTGAAATCCAACGTCCTCATTTTATAACATGCACCATTTATTTACATATTAAATCCTATATTTAGCATTTGTTTCAGAAACACAGATTTTGGAACCACCCAAAGCTCCTGGTTCAGGGTGGCTGAGGTGGGGCCTGAGAGTCTGTATCTTTTGGTGCACCCAGAACACAGTCAGGGACCCTCAGCACCTCCGCTGTGGACACACTGAGCCATCTCAGCTGGTATATCTTACACTGTTAATCACATGCTGTTTCCTGATGAAGAACTTGGTTCTGCTTTCCCAGTAGCACAAGCATGAAAAGAAAATCGGCTCTACCATGTGAACTGTCCCATGTGCCCCTTGGAGGGCTGAGGCCTTAGACTACACTTTCTGGTTCAGCGGCCAGGACCACCTGTGCCTGTGAGGCACTTGAGATGTCACTAGTGGAACCGGGCTATGCTGTTAATATCAAATATGCACTAAATTCCAAAGGTTTAATATGAAAAAAGGAATGTAAAATCTACTCATTTCTATATTGGTTATATGTTGAAATAGTAATTTGTTTTAGATATGATGGGTTACATAACATATTGTAGTAAAGATAATTTTACTTGTTTCTTAACAGTTTCATTAAGGTATACTTGATATATAAAAATGACACATATTTAAATGCGTATTATTTGATGAATTTGGACATGGTATAGACTTAAGAATCCATCACCACAAACAAGGTAACAGATATATCCATCGCTTTCGACAGTTTCCCTGTGCTCCCCTGCAACACATAATTTTTTAATGGCAAAACACGATTGTAAGAGGGACTTTACCCAACAAATGCAACCAGTGTAACATGGTTTCTTGTACCCTCAATGAATCCCCAACAATAAAAAAAATAAAAAAATAAAAAATAAAAAAAAGAGTGCTTAACATGAGATCTACCTTCTTAACACACTTTTAAAGAATATAGTATTATCATCGACTCTGGGTACTATGCTACTTAGATCTCTAGAACTTCTTTTTCTCACATAACTGAAACTTTATACCAGTTGAACAACTCCCATTCTCCCCACCCCGCCTCACTCACACACACTCCTGCTCATGGTAACCTCTCTGCAAGTTTCTGCTGTTGTGATCTTTATGATTTCTGATAGTTTATAAAAGTGGAATCATATGGTATTTGTCTTTCTGTGACTGGATTATTTAACTTAGCATAACATCCTCCAGGTTCTGAGTGGTGCCTGTGGCTCAAAGGAGTAGGGCACCGGCCCCATATGCCGGAGGTGGCGGGTTCAAACCCAGCCCTGGCCAAAAAAACTGCAAAAAAAAAAAAAAAAAAGATCCTCCAGGTTCATTCATTTTGTCACAAATGGCAGGGTTTCCTTCTTTTTTAAGACTTTCATTGTATACATTTACCATATTTGTAAAAGTCATCTATTGATGAACTTTGGGCTGTTTGTACATCTTGGCTAAAGTTTCAGTGGACTAAGGAATGCAGGCATCTCTTTAAGATTATGTTTCAATTCTTTTGTGTGTGTACCCTGAAGTGGGATTGCTGGTGCACATGGCAGCTCTAGTTTAGGCTTTAATTTGCATTTCCCCAATGATTAGGGATATCGTGAGTCTTTTTATATACTTGCTGGTCACTTGTACGTCTTCTCTGGAGAAAAATGTCTATACAATTCTTTTGCTCAGGTTTTAATCAGATTATTTGTTTTTTACTATTGAGTTGTAGGAGTTCCTTATTTATTTTGCGTGTTAATCACTTATCAATATATGGTGTGCAAATATTTTTTCCAATTCTGTAGACTGCTTTTTCACTGTGTTGATTGTTTCCTTTTTTGTACAAAAGTTTTTTAGTTTGATGTAGTCACATTGTGTTATTAATATTTTGCTTTTGTTGTTTGTGCTTTGGTATTACATGCAAATCATTATTAAGTTTTTTTTCCTTCTAGGAGTTTTATGATTTCAGATCTTTAATCATTTTAGTCTTTAATCAATTTTGAGTTGCTTTTGCATATGATATAAGATTAAGGGTTTAATTGCACTCTTTTGTAATCCAGTTTTTCCAACTTCTTTTTTTTTTTTTTTTTACTCTTTTGGAGAAGGGGACACCACACTTCTACTCAATGAAGAGAAATATTTTCACAGTAGCCTTTTATTCCCCCCCCCATTGTGCCATGAATTCATAGGATAAAGGTTCCAGCTGCTCCTGTCCACTCAATGTGACAAAGCTTGCTATGCCTATCATGGTGTGAATTCTTGGAGAATAGATTCTAGCACCTTACGCTCCTGTTCAACTGTTTTTCTTGGTTCTCCTGTGTGCTACGCTATACACCTGTATGCCATGAATTCATAGGGAATAGGTTCCAGCAGCTAAGGCCACTCTCTGTTGGTTCTCACAGTGAAGTTTTCTGGGTGGAGCTGGCTGCCACTTCAGTTGAACCCAGGTGATTTCCTCTTTGGATTCCTTCTTTTTCAGATCATTTTCCTCCACATGTTTCAGAAAACTATCTCTGCTCAATGCTTAATATGTTCAATACAAACCTTAATCCTCTTGGCAAGAGTCTTGCATTTTACTTGTTTGTTTACAGCAATACCAACAGTATGCTGGGTGACATTGTAGACTTTTCCACTTTTGTCCTGGTGACAGCTGTGTGGCATGCCTTTTGTTTTATTTTGTTTTGTTTTTTAGGCATGCCTTTTTGAACAATATGCATTCCCTTGAGGTCTACATGTCATCTTTCCTGTGGATTTGCATGTCTGTGGCCGAAGGAACAGCTCCACATTCTCTAAATTCCCTACAGGACACGTGGAGGTGGGGTGGGGGGTGAGGGCTCTTCTTTTTCCCTTCGTGTTCATCATTTTGGTGAGTTATTGGGTGAGGGCTCTTCTTTTTCCCTTCGTGTTCATCATTTTGGTGAGTTATTGGAAGATGGCGTTTCCAATGAAAGGAAAGGCAGGTTTCCCAACTTGTTGAACACACTGTCCTTTCTGTTGGGGGGCCTAACACAGCCTCACACAAACCCTTTCCCCTTTTCCTCCTCCTCTCCTCAGATAAAGACACCAAGGATCGGACTAGTCCCACTCCCAGAAGTTCTCACCAAAAGACCCTAACTTCCCAGACAGGCTGTGGAACGGGCCCACCCCCTCAACCTCATATAAAAGGGGTCTCTAACTGCCCCCCCACACAGACAACATCTGTACACTGCCCACGTGAGTCACCCCTCCCCTTTCCATAAGCCAGCCTGCACATCTGCTCTGCCACCTCTGGGTGCCATGATTACACTTTTCACTTTCCCCATTGTGTGTTCTTGGTGCCTTTGTTGACGATCAGTTGATTGTATCTGTGTGGTTTAATTTTGACCTTTCTGCTCTGTTCCATTGATATATTTGTCTGTCTTTATGTCAGTGCCATAGTATTTTAGTAACTGTAGCTTTGTAATATATTTTGGGGTTAGGAAATTCACTTGTTCTGAAAGTCACTTATGTATGGCTTGCATTCTGTTTCTGTTGGCCAGTGATGCCAGAGTACAAGGCATTTTGAGAGAGTGACATGCTCAAGAAGGCAGACCACCAGCATGGCTATAATATCAAGTGTCCTCACAGAGTGGCCCGAGTAACCCTGCTGGGCCTGAGGAAACTCCAGCCCCTGTTTCCATTTTGACTGGAAGGGGCTGCACTGCTTACTGAGTCAGTGAATGCTGCTGTGTAGCTCACATATCCCACCTGGCTCTGCCTACTGTGTATAAGTAGAGAAGCTTCGTCTATTCTCACTATTGACGCAGACGCCCTTATTCTCCCAGCACTCTTCCCATTCACAACTTCACCCCTTGGCAACCCTATACCACACTGTCCACTCGATGTTTTGACATCTGTCAAATTACACAAAACTTAAAAAAAAATAATACCCATTTTAGGTCAAAGTGTAGTGAGATTTGGACACTTCTAGTAGCAAAAATGAAAACCCCTTTGGAAAGCAATAGGACATTGTGTTTTAGGAGCTATAAACATATTCTCACCCTTTGATTTAGCAAAATAAATCCTGAGAATTCTTCTCAAGGAAACGTTCAACAGAAGCAAGATAAACACACCAAGGTATGCGATGCAACATCGTGTGTACTAGAGAATTAGAAGCCATTTAAACACCTGAGCACGGAGGGGCAGCTAAGAAAATTATACTGCAACAATTCAACATAATTTTATATATTCATTCAAATGCATAATTATGAAGACTACATAGCAACAAAGAAAAGCGTTTAAAAGGTAATGTCAAATTTTACAAAGTAGCACACATAAATTGTATGTAGCTGATGATTGCACTATAACTGTTATGTGTCCATATGGAAGAAGGCTTAGAAGAAATGCAAACATGAAATCTCTGTGTTAGGGATACTAAAGAATAAACCAGAAGATTTTAAACAACAGACAATAGCCTCTTATGAGATCCCAGAGTGTCCATAAAACAAGAGAAAATATACATGATCCTTTGTGTGGCTGTGCATATGCTTAATTTTTGAGAAGTGAGAGTACAGCTTTTATCAGGTTCTCAGAAGAGTTTGATTATCCTCTCCCTCCCAAGAACTAGGACTTAACGATTATGCTATTATTTTATTGTTTCAATTTTTAAGAAAGGGATGCATATCCCTTTCCTTCATAGGTGAATTCTAAAGTGGGCTTGATGAAGAACAAGCGCCCTTAAGTATGAAGGGGTTCTGACCCTGGTAGAACCTGTGGGGGAGAAATAATAACCCATTAGGTTCCCCACGCTTTCCCATTTATAAAGATCCCATCCTCCCTCTCTCCTCCGACTCAAGGGCCCAATGCTGGTCAACGCCCTCCTCCTCCTGCCGGCCTTCTTTCTTGCACTTCCTCTTGTCCATATCAGGCCGGCGCTACCCAACTTCAGGCCTTTCTAGTCTAATCTAAGAAACACATCTGTGTTAAAGGATGTGCAGTGCTAACGGGTTACCGGACCGGGACACTTGCCTTTCAACAACTGTTTTGGCTGAACAATCCGTTAACCCGATGGTGGGCCAGCAGAGGAGGTGTTCAAACACCAGGACGCAGCCAGAGCCACAGTCTATGCGGGGCCACCAGTGCACCACCCCTGCAGCTGGAGCAGGGCCACCTACGTCACCCCACACGCCCCTGCAGACCTTGAGCAGAGCCGCCTGTGTCACCCCACGCGCGGCCTGGACGGGTGCTGGTCATTTGAGGAACATGGGAGCCTGTGTCCTGGGTCTTTCTCTCCTCTGGGCCAGTGAAGGGAAATAGCAGCACAGCGCTTCCTTAAGGCAAAAATCTGGCAAAGGCCTGAGCTTACAGCCCCTCTCATCCCTCCAGCTGGACAGGGTCTGCATCCATTCACCTGCCACCCCACCTTTCCTTCCTAGGTCCAAACACATCACTTGTTGGTTGGGAAATGGTGGTTTTTCTGGAGAGCAACATTTTCTTTCTCTCAGGCTCCCATCGCCCTGCACCGTCCCCGCCAGGGGCTCCTCTAGCGGCAGACGGTTCCTCATGCACCCGTCAGATGCCTTTCACGTTTTCTATTCAGCCTATTTGACTGGGAAATAGTAGATGTTCTGTCATGGTCCCCTACACATGAGCTGACTAACACGAGAAAGAAATCACCATTTTTAGAAACGTAGCCCTGCAGCTCCCCTCGAAGCACTGAGCCAACTTTATCCCCGGCTCACTATTAATGCTTCTCTTCCCAGAACTTCTTCCCCCCTGACATTTTGGTGAAAGCTTTTTTTTCTTTCCTATCTTAGACTAAAATTTACTTCTTCAACTTTTCTGTCAGACTTCTTTTCCCCTGGAAACCCTTCAGCTAACCAGATACAAGCAATCGTTATTTTTGTTTCTTCATGTATATAAGCTCCTTTCTGTCTCTTCACAAATTCCACAGAGGCCTAACTTTCATGGGGAACAGCTCTCCAGACACACCCTGGACCGTTCTCACCTTTCCCTCTGCAGCTCCCAGGGTTGGCAAGTGACATTACGTTTTCCTCCAAGACTGTCCGGCTCGTCACTGCGGTAAGACACAAACCTTCTTCATGTCTGGCCTAAGTGATTAGTCTTCTTCTCTCAGATGTGAGTGGACATTTGGGGCTAGTTCATTACCATTATTACCAGGAGGAGTGAATCATGGATTGTGTGAAAATTAGGCAATCTTACTTGTTAAAAGAGAGATTTTAGGATCCGAGAGAAACTGAGTCTGGACAAACCCTGGCTCCCTCCTAGCTGTATGTCCCTTGAAGAAAAATACCAAACCTCAGCTTCCACTCTGGAAAGAAGTCATAACAATGATCACAATTTCAAAAATCTCTGTACTCAGATTGCGCATTGTGACAGAGACCAGTGATTGTTACCAAATATCTCCTCTCCCTTTTGTCCCCAATAATACAGTCTTAGATTTTTAGCTGGGTCTGGAGCTCTGGGATAAGGATTCTAACTTTCAGTTTCCCTGGCAGCTAAGTGCAGCCATGGGACTCAGTTATAGCCAAAGAAAGCAAGCGGAAGAGTGTGTGCAGTGTCCTGGAAGCGTCTTTAAAATGAAGGCTTGCATTTCTGCGTCCTTTGTCCTTCATCCTGGACAGGACTGGGACACATGGTGAGGACTCTCGCAGCCATCTTGGACAAACTGGATGAGACTACTCAGGATGACTCAGCAAAATCCAAAGAGTTCAAGCCCCGGACGCTGTGGAGACCTGGCTGCTCTAGTTGACCTCCAGACGCTGGCAGGAGAGGGAGAAATACCTTTTTACCTACTTAGTCTGGTATTCTTTCTCTGTTGCCGGTAGCCAAATACAATCCTAAGCAGAATCCCAACTTAATACATGACGGTTGTCACTTACACTGTCACTGATGCATTAGGGAGACTCCCTAGATCACCCTCTACCCGCCACAGTATAGCAGAACTTCCAGACGCATCTTCTGTGATTCTAACATCTATGCCCCAGGCAAAATACCAAGCGCCTCTGGAACATCTCATTTAAACCTTACGGCAGCCCTCTGAGGTAAGTACCATTTTTAACCCTCATTGCATAGATGAATATATCAATTTGCTGGGACTGCTATAGCAAAATACCATAGACTGGTGGCTTAAACAACAGGAATTTATTTTCTCATGATTCTGGAGGCTGGAAGACCAAGGTGGCAGGCTGGGTTTCTTCTGAGGCCTCCCCCCCACTGGCTTGCAGACCACCACCCTCTTCCGCTTCTTCATGGCGTCTTTCTTCTGTTCCTGCACATCCCTGGACTCTCGTTTTGTGTTCAAATTCTCTTTTCTTAGAAGGACCCTGGTCCCATGGGATTAAGGCCCACCTTTGTGGCCTCTGTCTTGTTTTGTTGAGGTTGTCCCTTGTCCTCATTTTCTGTTGGTGAGGACCTCATTTTAACTCAATCACCTCTTTAAAGCCCTATCTCCAGGCACAGTCACATCCTCAAGTACGGGGGGTTAGGACTTCCACATATGGTTTTTGAAAGAGCACAATTCAGCCTTAACAGTGAAGAAACCAAATCAAAGAAACATTAAATAATTGAATAAGTTTCCCCAAACCACAGTTAGGTGGTGGTAGAGATGGGTTTAGTCGCAGGAAGGCTGGCCCCTGAGCCCACGCAATCACACGCCGAGGAGCACTGCTTTCCTTCCCACATTGTCATATAGACCACATTTAGCTTGACAATAAGCTTCTGTTTCCAGAACTCTTTGACATTGAATTGTCTAAATTATGTTAAGTCCACAAGCAGGGATTTTAGCTTCATGTGATTCCCTTCTCTGTTGTCTTAACTCCTGTTTGTCACCCGCTCATTGTGCTGGAGGCCTTTGCCTCAGGTCACCATCAAGGTGCTGTTTGCTTTATTCCTCCAGCCCCGGGGGCATGTGTCCACTGTAACACCTGCTGCCCGACTTGTGCACCCTTAGCACAATGTTATAGAAAGAGGCTGAGCACTTCTCCAGATGCCCTACAGAAGCCACAGGGCTCCTCACTGTCCAACTGCATCTCCATGGGGGTGACCCCGGAAGCCTGCAGCATCTCACATTCCATTTTCAACAGCACAGCCCCTGGGGGCAGGTGGAGAGGGCATTGAGTCCCCAGCCCACAGAACCTGGGTGCTGAGACCCCCATTCCCTTTTCTGACCTCTCATTGTACCCCTTAGGGTCCTGCTTTTATCATCCCACCTCCTGTGCCCACTGCCTCCCAGGGAGGGTCCCTGGAATCCTTGTCCATTTCTTCGCCTCTGTTCTCTCCTCTGCCACTTCCTGCTGATCCTGGGAATGGGGAGCACAGCTCCTCCTGGGGTTAAGAAGCCAGAGAGAACTCTGCCTGCAGCTCCACAAATACAGGATTAAATAACAACAGTGGAGACACAGTATCTCACATCTGATCTTCACAACAACCCTAAATTATTTTTCCCCTTCTACAGATGAGGAAACTGTGGTACAGAGAGGGCAGGAAAAGTGCCAGGGACCACACAGCAGGGCGTGGCCAGGCCAGGACTGAACGCCGTGTAGTCTGTCTCTTAACCGTTACGCAGGTGGTCTTCACACAGCACAAGTCCTGTCTCTTCTTCCCCAGCAACAGGCAGATGTAGAGCCATGGACACAAGCACACACCACAAGGACCAGCCATTGACGAGGCCGACAGAAAACCATTCCCCCAATTTCTCAAGAAAAGCTCATGTAAGGTTAAGTTGTATTGTTACCTGATATCCCACAATTTGCAGAGAAGCTTTGTCTGCAAGGTTCCAGACGATTCTGGTGCTTTCACATATATTATGCCATTTATTCTTATGACAACATGGAGGTACTTTTGTCACCATTTTACAGTAAGAAAATTGAGGCATGGATGGGGTAAAGCACCTTGCATTAGTTCACGCATCTGATAAAGGGGTGGAGCCAAGATTTGGACACAACACTTTTAGCACAGTGAAGTGTGCTCAGGTGACGACGCCAGGAATGCCACAAGAATTCTGAACAAGGGCTCCAAAAAGGGAAAACAGGAAGGTTATTTAAGGAGATAGTGGCATTTATATTAGACACAAAGAGTAATACATTATTGTATTAATGTAAGTGTCCAAAGTGTATGTGAATTCCAAAATACACTAGAGCTCACCTGTCAAGTCTCACCTACCACTTCACCTCTCACTGCCAAAACGCATCCAATGAAGAAATCAACCTGCAACCTCTTTATAAAAAATACAGTATTTGGGCTGAAAGTCAAATTCCATAAAACCTGCACTTACTAAAACCATTTCTCTGAAAATGTATTAATAATGTATGGCCAGAACTTGCAGACAATATGATCATTGTTATAGGGAGTTGTAGCCAAAGTATTCCATTTTGTGGGGTTTGGTTTTCACCAGTGATGGGATTTTTGGGTGCAATTTTTAAGGGTGGCAGCTGTTCATCTATTTGCTGATTTTCCCGGGCCCACAAAGCCAGCAATGATTTACTCCCAAATCTTCCCAAGTACCTCATTTTTATTACAAAAGGACTTGCAATACAAAAGATCTGTGTTCCAGTAGGAGCACACGTGTGTCAGACCTGGTGGGTTTAGTTTGTGGCGCTGAACCTCGGCCAGCAGTTAGAAGAGCTGAGCAGTGGAGCCGGAGCACTGCAGTCAGGGGCCGTAAAGAGTTGGGGGGCCTCTCTTTAAGAAAGTCCAGTGTACAAGAATTCTAACCAGCAAGGCAGGTGGATGGGTGACTCCTACTGGGTTCCGGGGTATTGTCAAAGAGACACAGAACTTACACTTACCAGCTCTGGATTCCAGCATCTCTGAGACCTGGGTCAAGCTTCCCAGTCACCCAGGGCTTCAGTTGTATCTTCTGGGCATATTTAAAACTTCTGTTTTAAGCTGTTGTGAGGTAAAAAATTTCGAGGTACCTAGTATAGTGCCTGGCACAAAATAGCTATTGAAAATATTTTCAAATCTTTTAATCTGAATGATTAATCGTGCAGAGTTAATCCTGAATTTGCATTTTAAATAATTTTCCATCTAAAAGGGTGAAATCTGAATTTACAAGCATTTTTCTAAGAGCATATCTGCTCATCAAAATAGAAAAAAGGGAAATCCTGAAGCTCCGTAACAGATGCCAGGAGTATCTGAACTCCTCCTCTCAGTTTCCAGGCAGTTGAGGGCGTAATGACCTGGTGTTAGTTGGCCACGTCTGCTGCACCTGCTAAAGGCTTCGGGGTCTGTGAGGGAGTAGATAGCCTCACTCCCTAGCACCAAGGAGAAAACCTCAAGTGGCCTGTGGCAGTGGCTTAGTTTAGTTCAGTTCAGTTCGTACTCTGTATGGACAAGGCAGTGCCTAGGGACTTGAAGATACAGACATGAGGGAGTCACAGTCCCCTGCCTTGAGGGACTCAAGGGCTGGTGGGACTATTGCCAGACAGAGAGGGTCCTGCCACCTGTCACTGTCAGCCAATATGCAGAGACAGGGATAGGGCCACCAAACTTTGCCAGAGGCCAGCGATTCTGGAGAACAGTGAGAGTAGCCTCTCCAAGCCTGTTCTGTTCCTCCATTTCCAAAATCATAGTTTTATACCCAAAAGTTCAAAACAAAGACCATATTAACTCTTAATTTAAATAATAAACAACACAACACAGTGATCTATTCCAACATTTCCAATTCAAAAGTTAGTTTCCTAAACTACTCAAGATGAGACTCTTTAGGGTGGGAGCTAAATTTACAAAACAGTAAGAAAGCAAGACAGGAGATGAAGGCTGAGCAGGACCTAAAACGACCAGGTCAGCTGTGTCGTGTTGGCCCTGGCCTGACAGACTCCACCTTGTTCTCACAGTGTCTGCTCTCCGGAGGATGTGCAGATGAACAAGGATTTTGTGTGCGCTGGTGGGCTCTGAGACCGGCCTGTGAACATGGAGCATGATGCACCTAGAGGGGTCAGGAACCGCTTTCTGGAGGACGTGATCCTGGAGCTAAATCAGGAAGAATCATCCATGCATGCAAGTATACGCCACGTGTCTACTCCGTCAAATATCGTTCTCAACATTGTAGGGGTTAGAGTAACGGAGAAGTAGGCAGTCTCTGTTCTTATAGAAATTGTGTCCCATTTAAAGGAGGCAGCAACAAACAAGTAAACAAATAAACACCAGAATAGCTGCAGCCAGCAGTACCAATGTGGAGTGATGGGGGCTGGAGAAGACAGTAGAGGAATGGATGCTGTGCTTGGAAGGACAGCTACTGATTCTTATCACATTCAAAGGAAACGCTGAGACCAGGACAGTCTCCTGGCAAGCCTAGAGACGTTTTGTGACTTAGGGGCAATTCCCCAAGTAACTCAGTGTTCCAGAATGAGATAAGGTCAGTCCCTCACTAGTAAGCAGGTGTTAAACATGGATGCTTGGTGCTTTTTCATGAGGGTTGAGGGGAAAGAACATGGGAGGAAAGAGCACGTGGCAATCCTTACGCACGCAGCCCTCGTGTATAATTACCTGAACTCTCACACCTGTTCTGTATAACCTTCATAAATAGCCATTGCAGAGGGACTCAAGGCTACCCTGCACTTAAGGTTAGCCAGCCTCCCGCGAGCTTGTACTTCTAATCTGTGGCACGCCTGGTTCCTTTATGCGCTGTCAGAGACCAGGGCCGTAGGGGTCGCGACAGAAGGCTGTGTCAGGTAAGTCTTTCCAGCAGGTAATACCATCAAAACCTGAATGACGAGGTTGAAGACGGCCCTGCAACGATCTACAGTCAGAGCCTTCCAGACCGAGGAAAGGAGGAAAGGCCCCGAGGCAGAACTACCTTGTTCTAACCATAAACAAAGCAAAGGAAGTTTAAAACCCAACTGGAAACCCCTTTGTGGCCAGAGAGCAGAGAGAGGGAGGGGAGCAGCTTGACACAGGGCAGAAAGGAAGGTCTCTTTGTCTAGTGAGCCTTGCCAGTGTCCTCCACCAATAGGAAGCCAGTGCAGGGGTTAAGGCGATGGGTGGCGTGGTCTCATTTCTGGCTTTAGACAGCGTGTGCACCAGGAGGGCGCCAGCAGAAGGCCCAGGGAGGCAGTTGGGGCAGAACTGCCATGTGCCCTCCCCAGGAGCATGTCCTCTGGGCAGGCGGCCCTTCCTCCTGCCCCTAGAAGGTGATGAATGCTCAAAGTCACACAGCCGGTTTGTGGCAGAGTCAGGACTAAATCCCTGGGCCCCAATTCGCAGCCTTGTTCATTACACAGTGATTCTCAATGGGGACACTGCCGACATTAGGGGGCATGGGGCAGAGAACAGGTCTTTATTATGTCAGACTGTCATCTTGAATCCCTGGCCCCTGCCAGCAGCCTCCTGGTGACAGTCCTTGTGGCAGCCACAAAGGTGCCCGTATCTCTCCATCCACCCCCAACAAGGACACTAAGGGACAGTTACAAGGCAGTGGTCATCAGTACCTTGATGGGGTGCACAGGTGGCATAGGATCCTAGCCAAGGTCACGTAATAAATACCATGTGGGAATTTTCTAACACCCACAGCTCTGCACAACTGGGTCATAGTTGACTGGGAAGAGTTTGCGGTCATCCGGTGGCTGGGAAGAGGCTTGCTGAGTTCAGTGCTGTGTGGAAGGTCAAACCAGTGTTACCAGACAAAGGGGGTCCAGCCACCTGTCACTGTCAGCCGATATGCAGAGGTGGGGATAGGTCCACCAAACTTTGTCAGAAGGCCAGCGATTCTGGAGAACAGTGAGAGTAGCCTCTCTAAGACTATTCTGTTCTTCTATTTCCAAAGTCACAGTCTTATACATGACAGTTCAAAGTAAAACTATGTTAACTCTTATCTTAAACAACAATTGGCAGAAGCCATAACCGTAATAAACAATAATCAGCATTACCCATGACCCAAAACAACATCACTATTTAAAAGTTAATCTAAATCAATTGCCCCAAACTACTCAAGTTAGACATTTTTAGGTTAAAGCTGAATTTAAAAAATGACAAGATAGGTCAGGTAGGATCTAAACTAACCGACCAGCTGTGTCATGTGGACCCTAGTCCTACTGACTCCATGTTATTCTCACCACATGTGCTTTCACAGCTGATGTGCAATGTCCTTTCCAGTCCCATAGCCTGGGATTTCTGTCATATCCACAGAAGACTATAAACAGAACGTGATTTCATCCGGTTTCTATCATGTTACGTGGCAATGAGTGATCCTAGGTGGACTGGGTGCTGTGGTCTGAATGTTTGTGTGCCTCCAAAATTCATATGTTGAACCCTAATCACCAGTGTGATCGTGTTTGGAGGTTGGGCCCCTGGGAGGCTCTATCCCCATGAATGGGATTAGCAGCCTTATGTCACTGTCAGCTGATATGTCCCTTATGAAAGGGACATCTGAGACCTGCCCAACCCTTTCCACCATGTGAGGACACAGCTAGAAGACACCACCTATGAACCAGAAAGTGAGTTTTCACCAGACACGGAATCTGCCAGTGCCTTGATTTTGGACTTCCCAGCCTCCAGAACTGTAGGAGATAAATTTCTGTTGTTTATCAGCTACCTAGTTTATAACATTGTTACAGCAGCCAAAACATAGTAAACCACTAGGTCATAAAGGGAATATAATAGGAGGAAAAATCTATTTTTCCCCAAAGTGCTTTCTACAAAATACCAGCCAACCTCCCTTTTCCGTCCCCCCCAAAATCTTGTCACCCTTACCCATCTGTGTATTCACACAGAAAGTTCAGTTGGGACAGGACTGAGTGACCCCCAGCTTGTTGTGATGTGTGGGCTTTGGGGAGGGGAGGGCAGGACAGGAAGAGTCCTCTAGAGGAGAATTTCTAACTGGGCACTAAGAATTTTTTCCTCTGAGGTAGCCAGAGAGCCAGGGAGAGCCCTTAGCTCCGATTTGTGCTGCTCTGCGCTGATCCAGGGAGGCTGGCAGTTCAAACGTCAGCTGGGATAGTTCACTGACAACTCTGTGACAAGAGACCAGGGTGCCCAAGAACCACAAGCGTTGTTCTGCCTTCCAGAAGGTGAAGTGTCAGCTTTCGGCAAACGTTTCCTATGTGCAAGGACAGAAAATGCCATCTAGAGCCTGCTCTAACTGGGTTAAAAGTCATGTTTGTGTCACCTGTGTCAGAGGACACAGCTTAAAGAAAGGACTCAGCCACTGGACAGGAAGATGACTGTGGATTGCTGAGGGCTTAGATTTAATCTTCAAAGGATAAAGCTGTCAGCGTTAGCTTTTCTTGGTGCTTCTGTATTTCAGATTGGAAAATTTTTACTCAAACCAGATAATTTAAAGACTAAAATAAGGTCCATTGGAAGTATTTTTTCCCCAATTCTCTCTTCTCTGTCCATCATTCATGTTCTATTTACCACCTAAATGCCTCTTCTAGTTTCAAATGTTCTTTCCAGTTGGCTTTAACAAATCCTTTCTCTAGAGGTGAACTTTATTTTTCATCAGCTTAGTTTCAGTGGAGGGGAAGCATTTACATAAATGTGCTTTGCTCTTTGAGGGTCTGGATTAATTCACTTTCTGTGTTCAGAGCTTGGTTTAGGATTCTAAACATATCTTATTGTGGTTATGAAACTTTCTGCTGACCTCTGACTCAGAACCGTCACCACATTTAGGAGAATACCTCTTTTGGGGAGCCCCATTCTTTCCCAGCCACCTCACCGCCTGTTCTGCACAGTAAGCTTTAACAGTTTTAACATCCTTTAAATTTTCACCCTCTTGCTTTTATCTCCTTCTTTGTTTTCCCCCATTTCATCCAAACTCCACCTTCTGTTGGTGTAAGAATTTCATTCTAGCAGGAAGGTCTCTTTAAGATATGATTAGGGATTCTGGGGTTACCTGCATATTCAAGTCACCAGTTATTCCAGAATTTTTTCCTAAACACTAGTAAGTAATTGCTTGATTAACTTTTGCTTTATAATACACGGTCCCTATAAAAAAAATGTAACATTCCAATACAAAAAAGTAAAAATTACCTATGATCCTACTGTCCTAAAATGAAAAAACTCTCAACGTTTTGGTATATTTTCTTCTAAATACATAGATATGTAGATTTCATGCAAAAATATTTATTTTCCTTAATTAAAAAAATCATAAAGTAAAGAACATTCCAAGCTCTCTGAAATGCAGAGATATGATAAGTCTTCCTACAGAGAACTGGGCCACAGGCACCTGGAGTGACGCTTTTCTGTTTTCCCCACCAACAGTGTGCGATTGTCATACGGCACCGGGGAGAGCTTGGCTCCCTTTTTCTCACCCCTGACTGTGCATCAGAATCATCTTGAAAAGATACAGATGCCTGTATATAATACTCCGAAATAATACTCCACCTGCCGAGTATTGTTTCAGTTAGTCCAGAGCAGTGATTTTCAACCAGCGTGCCATGAAAGAATCTTAGGTGTACCACAAAGGTTTTTCAAGATCATTAATTAATTTATTTTCAAAATAAATTGAAAGCACAGTAAGTATATTCTTTCTTTCACTCATTTTTTGGACCAACATAATTTAAGTGTGCAGTAGAAGTTTATCTATAGGTTCAGGAGTGCTGTGAGATAAAGAAGGTTGAAAAACACTGGCCTTGAGTAAGGGCTGAACACCAGCAATGTTTTCTCCCGAGCTCTCTCTGTTAATTCCAAAGTTCTGCTGGAGTGGACGATGATTAGCACCAAAGAGGCTCCTGCAGGTTCCTGCGCCATGCTGGACCCCACCTGAAGATGCTGTGGATGTAGGGGGATGCTGTGGATGTTGGGGCTTCAGAGGCTGATGAGTGCGTGAGCTCTGTTGATATGGAGAGATGTCAAGGTGGTGAGGTGTTGTGAAGACTCAGCCTTTTAGGGTTAATTGTCTGGAAGACGCTGGGCTCTTGTGTTGTCACTTCATTGCTCTTCACCCACTTTACAGGAGCAGAGCCCCCCAGGGACCTATTTGCTCTTCGCCCACTTTATTTACCAGCATATGCTGGATACTGGAGCAGAGTCCCCACAGGGACCTCTCTGCCCTGTGCTGACAGGTGCTGCTGCTGTCATCACTCAAGTGGCCCTCTACCTCCTTCTCCTCTCCCTGGCAATGTCTGGAGAATTTCTAGATTGTTGGCTAATATGTGTGCTCTATTCTGAGTAGTCTTCCTGGAAAAACTACTGGCTCTGCCCTGTGGACCACTACTTCTGTATTTCCTGGATAGAGCTATTAAAAAATATGTAAATGAGAGAGAGGTAACAAAATCTCAATGAGAAGCTTCAATTTCCAGAAAAATACTAGCTTCATTCATTTTTTAGGAGGGAGTACTAATCACAGGAAAATAATCTGATGGCAAGGATTTCACCAAAAACAAAACCAGACAACACGTTCCCAAGGTTTCTTAGCCTGGGAGCCACAGATAGACTTAGGAGGTCTTATGAATCTCCCAAAGTCTCTCTGAACCTTCAATTAAAATTGAAGGCAAAAGTTGTGTGTGTGTGTAGACGTGATGTATATTTTTCTGTGAGGAGAGTCAAATATTTTTCCCAAAGGGTTGTGCTTCAACAGAATTTAAGATGTGCCATCCCAGGGTGTGTCTTACTATGACACAATGCAAGGCTGACACAAACCTTCAATTTGTATTAAAAAAAAAAAAAAAAGGAATATCCATGAGGTGCAATAAAGCAAAGCACAGTAAGAGGCATGTCTGCCTTATCTTTTTGTGAAAGTAAAGTCATCATTATCTATGTACATGCTTAATTTCCCTTGAGAGTAGTGCACACATTGGTTTATCTCTACATCCTCCAGAAGTGGGAATAGAACATTTTTGTGCCTAAGTGTGTTCCACAAATGCTTATTTAAAGTGAGTGTTACCCTCTGTATTAGTCTATTTAACCTGCTATAACAAAATACCCAAGACGGGGCAATTTAAACAACAGAAATTTACATTCTGGTATTTCTGAAGGCCAGAGGTCCAGAGTCAAGGTGCTAGAAGATTTGGATTCTACTGAGGCCTTACTTCCTGGTCGTGGAAGGCTGCCTTCTCACTGTCCGCTTCTCTGTAGTGTCCACTTCTCTAGGGCAGTGTTTTATCTCATGGTTGAAACCTACAGTTGAACCTATAGTTACTCGTCCATGGCACACTTAAATGATGTTAATAAAAAGAAGAGTAAAAAGCACTATGCTTTGTACTTCTTTCAAAAATAATTTAATTCATTATGTTTAAAATTTTCTCAACATATGGATTGAACATCGCTGGTGTAGAGACAGCAAGCTCTGGTATCTCTTCCTCTTTCACAAGGTCCCCCAGACCTTGTAGATTAGGCTCTTACTCTGATGACCTTGTTTAATCTTACTCATCTCCCTAAATGCCCTATCACCACATGCAATCATATTGGAGGGTAGGGCTTCAATATGTGAATTTGGGGGGCACATAATTCAGTCCATAATGCCTTCTTCAATTTCTACATGTATCTAATACACACAGGCAGACAATCCCTGATGTGCTTGGTAAGGATCCTCAGTCACGGTTGGTTTCTTCATGAAATAGGACCGGTTGTGCTTCACGTGC
This sequence comes from Arctocebus calabarensis, assembly GCA_963573935.1. NCBI lineage: Eukaryota > Metazoa > Chordata > Mammalia > Primates > Lorisidae > Arctocebus > Arctocebus calabarensis. The sequence continues at coordinate 40,136 of CAUYON010107417.1, forward strand.
TTTATTTACTAAGGAAAAGAGACACCATCTGACATTTTAGTATAGTATTTTCCTAACTCTGGCCATTTGCACATCACTGCCATGATTTTTTGTTGTATTTTCACACTAGATGCACCATTGTTTAATGAGAATTAATCTTCATGTTGATCATGTTTTTACTTAAGTATTTTAGAAAAAAATTAATCTGTGAAATCAGATTTGATTATATTTTTATAATATATATTAAAACAAATACATTACAATAAAAATGATTTATTCAAATTGTTCCCTACTCTACCTTACTGAGCTCCACTGTGTTGAGGAAAGTTCTGTTTTCATCTCTAGGGGCGTCAGGCTCAGCCACATGACAGGCTTTGTTCAGTGTTGTCCAGTGCCTGAGCAGAAGTTTAAGGTGCTAGGCTCATCATGATTCTTTCTTTCTGCCTCAAGAGTGAAATGGGTGCTGTGCTCCAGCCTAGTCCTGAAATGAAGAAAACATGAGGCAAAGGTGAAAATAACTGGCAACCTACGAATGTGTATGGCAGTGAGACACAAATGCTGGCTATTGCTGGCCACTGAGATTTTCTCACAGGTCATTTGTTTCTGCAGCCGAACTTAACTGATGCTGACTAACCCATGCTTGTATTATCTAAAGTCATCTTACATAACAACACTTTGAGAAACTTCCCACCCTTGGAGAAACATTGCTTAATGTCTTCTGAAAACTTACACTGGGGGAAGCTGTGAGGTATCTATGCATTTTTCAAATGACTCATCCCATTGAGACATTATTTGAATGGAATTTTAGAAGCCCATAAATGCTGCACATCCTGACAAATCACGGCCTGCAGCTTTGCAGCCACGCTGGGCCCTGCCTTTAGCTCAGGGTGGTGCTTCTTTCACAGAAAGGGGGGAAACTGCTTCTCTTTAAAAATAGCCTTTAGTCTCAAGAGGTGGTGACGGAGGCTTGGCACTCAGAGGACCTGAAGGCACTTTTTGTCTCAAATCCTCCAATTTCTCCCACAGACGCTTCAAAGACTTCAAAGGCAAGTGGACTTTGGGAAGTGCCAGGCCTTTGAAGTGTGGCACAGAGCATGTGGGAGCGCCTTTCAGGGCTGGGAGAGGTGGATGATTTTTAACATAAGAGGACTATGGATTTAAAAAAATACAGAGTGTAAAAGTATCCCTTATCTCTTTGTTCAACACCTAATCCATGTAATCTAAAATGCATGTCTTCAGCTATTACCAGAGAGTGACCATGAAGCTATTCACGAATATAAAGAGTTGCAAGACCTATTATGTAAAATAACAAAATTTTAAAGAATCACAGTGTCATTAGGGGATGTAATTAAACCGCTGATAATTCGAAAGGTACTTCTTAAAGCCCCCCTGGGCCACTGCTGAGAACAACTGTGTTTCACTTCTGTTCCCCATTTTTCTCCATGCTGCTGCCTCTAGATAATAATTATCTCCTTTTTGCCAAATCCAGGGTCTTCCTTAGTTCCCTTTTTCTTTAACTCCTCAGCTGTATTTGACAATTAACCTCCATCTTGAACTCACTCTAACCCAGTCTCCCGTGAAAGTCCACTTTCCCAGTTCTCCTCTGAACCCCCAGGGACACTTTGCATTCATGTTTTCAGCTCATTCTTTTCCTCCTCTCTAAGCAGGACGCCCCTCTGAGATCCTTGGACCCCCATGTTCCTCGGTAACGCTCTTTGCTGTGAAACACTTATCCACCACTACACTATCATTTTTGATGCTATCGTCTCAGCCCTGGAGAGCCTTTTGCCCCTGTGTTCCACCTTCACTTCAAACTCAATGTGACAAAACCAGACCCATCTTCTGACCAGCACATTTTACCTTTTTACCTGGGCCTGCTGTTACCCACACCCTCCTCCAAATAAATTGGGGGGATTTTTAAAGTTTTTTAAATCTCTAATTGTTATGAGTTGATAATGGTTGTCTGTTTGGGAGCTTTTTCAATAAGGGAGGAAAGGAAATTAGATACTTAATAAGCAACCAGAAGCATCTGCCTCACCGAGCATCTTATCTGTGTTATAAAACACATTTTCTTGGGATCGTTTATTCATCTTTCTCTTTCAGGACCTTGGTTCTGTCTATCTTCAAGTGAGTTATATTTTTCTTCAATTATTTCTTTTCTGACTGGTTTTGGCTGGGGCTGGGTTTGAACCCGCCACCTATGGCATATGGGGCTGGTGCCCTATTCCTTTGAGCCACAGGCACCACCCTCTTCTCTGACTTTTAAATTTTCTTCTAGTTCCCGTTTCCAACACCCTTGCCCAGACTTGAGCACCTCACACCAGCTTTACACCTTCATGTGTATAAGATGTGCGGTGAGGCAGATGCTTCTCGGTGCTTATTAAGTATCTATTTTCTTTTCCTCCCTTATTGAAAAAGCTCCAAAATATTCAACTATTATGGACTCATAACAATCAGAGATTTAAAAAACTGTTTAAAAAATCTCCCAATTTATTTGGAGGAGGGTTTGGATAGCAATAGGCCCAGGTAAAAATATCTTTGCTATTATCCTTGCATCTAGTGGGGGGATGATGGTAAAGAAGCAACTCTATTAAGTAAGAAATCTGGGAGAGCTATTGTTTCCTGATGAAAGAGAGGGGCCAGCTGGCACGTGTATTTGTCCCTCTTTTTAATTTTTTCCTGTAAGAATGTAAATGCATTAATCGTGCTTAAAACATCAACTTTTTTCCTGTAAAAATGTAAATGCATTCATCGTGCTTTAAAACATAAAATTTAAGTCAGACAGGTAAATTTTAAATCCCACCTCAGATACTTCTTGTGTTGAGGACATGGGAAGCTTCCCGAGCCTTTTGAAGCCTCAGTTTCCTATCTGTGAAGTGGGCAGAACAATACTACCAGGTTGTTGGGAAGACCGAAGGTACTAAGAGTCTATAAAACACTGAGAACAGACATGAGGAACAAACGGTGGCTCGACCGTTCCAGCTGTTTCCATTCTCCGAACTCTCTTGTTATTTAGAATAATCATAATACATATTTGCACTGCCATATTTTGTCTCCTAAATAACCTGTCTCCTTGGAAACAAGGAGACAATGACCAGGTAGAGGCCGTTCGCCATCTTTTCTGCTTGTTTTATGGCCTGAAAACCGCCCTGCTGGGTCCTAGGGGTGTAGTGTGCTCTTAAAAGCACTTAGAAATGTATTACCGGGGTGTATGATAAAGGTGCTGGAAATCAGGCCTCAGGACAAACTAAGTATTTGCTGAAGTTAAGAAGCCGAGAGGAGCTGCTGTAAGGATGATCATTTTGCTTTAAACCTCATCTACCGGCCTTCAGAGAGAAGCAGGCAGGTAACCCTAGTGAGCCCTCTATGCTGCCTCCTGCCCTTGCCAGACTCCTGTGGAGTCCAAACTCAGCCTCTCTTCCTGTCAACTCCAAAGTCCAGGGGAGCTGGTGGACGTGGACTCCCCTGGAGACAAACTTCATGAGCGGCCTCTTTAGCACCTCAGCTTTTCTCTTCTGTCTTCCCTGGCTGTTCTGCTTAACTTTCTTTCTGTTCTTTTTAACTTTCTCCCCCTAAAAAGGCTTGGGAAAATCCCCACGTGAAGACCCCAGTAAATCCCCACGTGAAGACCCCAGGCTGCCACTGTTTGGAGCAGGTAGCTCATTCCCACCAGCAAACCCAAGTCCTGGGGCTGAGTCCTGGCCTCCGGTGGCCTTCCTTGTTCCAGCCCCGGACGGCTTCCCCTGCACACGGGGCACCTCCTTCCCCAGCTGTGCTCTGCCCATCCACCCTGTCCCCTACCTCTCTCACCTCCACTTCATTTTCTTTAGTGGCCTTCTGTTTTTCCCTTTGCCCTAATCATCAGCCTCCTCCAGGAGGCCCAGGGCTAATGGCCTGGGAGGGTTTACAGAGTCCTCTGAGCCTCAGTCCTGAGGCCTCCCTCCACTCCTCAGGACTGGAGGCTGGAGGCGGCTTCCTGTCCACAGCGGCCCTCGCGCCTTGCCTTGGTCAGCAGAGCATAGGCACATACCCAGTTCTTGCCCAGAGACGGTTTCAATCAGGGTATTTAACTCCTTCATTACCAAGGTCGGCGGGGAGCACAAACATGGAGATGACAGTGTCATCCTGGCACTAGGATCCCTGAGTATAGGATCTCGTGGCACAAACACGGAGATGACAGCGTCGTCCTGGCACTAGGATCCCTGAGTATAGGATCTCGTGGCACAAACATAGAGATGACAGCGTCGTCCTGGCACTAGGATCCCTGAGTATAGGATCTCGTGGCACAAACACGGAGATGACAGCGTCGTCCTGGCACTAGGATCCCTGAGTATAGGATCTCGTGGCACAAACATAGAGATGACAGCATCGTCCTTGCACTAGGATCCCTGAGTATAGGATCTCGTGGCAAGGTCTGTCTTCTTTTATCAAAACAGACATTCACAGAAGTCATTTTCTGCCACACGTACCCCCAGGACTTGAAGATGGAGCTCAATTAAAGTAAGATGACAATAGGAGAAAATATTGTATTCATTTTCTCTGTCATTATCTTTGATTTTGAGAAGCCCCCTAGCAGGCATCAGCTTTGCTTTTCTGTAGTTCCCTCGGGGAACTCCCACTGAGCACGCAGAATGGCAGGGACACAGGCACTGAAGGCCCCTGACATCCTCTTGCAACTGAGAAGCAAATCTGGGGGGAAATACACATTCTAACGTAGTATTTCCAGGATGTGTTCCAACTTTTTCCTAAAAAGCAAGCAGTCTCAGACTTGAAACTTCTTAGCTTCTCAGCATGGCGAGCTTTGGATCCTGTGTACCCCCTTTGCCCTGTGCCCTGCACCTGCCACCCCCTCCTGTCGTCCTGGCTGTGCGTGGCAGTGTGTCCTCCTGAACTTGCACATCACACACTTGCAGTTCTGAGACCCTTTCTTTTAATTGTGGAGACTTCTGACCCCTTTGCCCCTCCCCTCGCCGTCTTCTCCGACTGCTATTTTGTGCCTCTGTTGCAACTGGGTCATGTTTTTGATTCTAGCAAGAGGAAGCAAGGGGAAAGCAAGGTTTCCAGTGCCCACCAAATACAGACACTCAGGAAGTGGGGTACTCATGTGGTTCACGTACTGGGAACTTGTCAGCTACAATGCCGTGTCCTGTGTGAGAGGCCCAGCGACTCCCAGTCCAGCTGACTCCAAATGGCCCCTGGAATAATTCAACTTCTTATCTAAGGTACAGGCCAGCTTCCTTGAGCCACCAACTGCTCAATTGCACAACAAATTGGTTATATAAGAGGATCTTAAGAAAGAATAAAATCATGAGCCGTGTCGCATAACTGCCTCTTCCCAGGAGTCAGCCCTAGGCCTGAGGAAGGGGGCCTGGTTGGGGCAACTGGTCCATTGGTAAACAGAAGCTGCCCAGCAGACCGTTGACTTTGTTCAAGGGCTGTACATTTTCTTTAGAGTTTCCTCAGACTCCCCCAACCCCCACGCCACCTTGTCACCCCAAATGCAGGCCCTAATTATCCTGGATGAAAATAGTAGGCTCCTCATCATTTATTTATTTTTAGCACTTGCTCAAACTAATTGGTAGCCCTGCAAGCCATGCATAATACAGTGATCTGGAAGAAACTGACAGCTACTTAATGACGAATTATATTGTACGGGAACAGAGAGCATGAGACTTACAGCGTCTCACCTGACTCCGCCGTCATCTGGGACTTCATGCTTTCTGAGACACTTGGTCTTCAAGGGTTATTATCAAAAGTTTCCTGGCCAATGATCAGCAAGGCCAAGCCAGCTCTCTCCCTGCTTCTCCTGCGTTGTGGTAGGTTGGTTGGGTGGGAGTCTCTGAGAGAAGGAAGCCTGGTATTGAAGAGGGCTGAGTCCTTGAACCTCCACTTGTCTTGATCCTCTGAGGGGAACGGTCACAGGGAGTCAGGAAGAGCAGTTCTGTAAGACAGACAGACCTGGGGAGAATCTCATCCTGAAAATCCATCGTCTGTGTGACATTGTACCCATGGCTTAACCTTGTAGAACCTGTTTCCTCATCTCTCAGTAGAGAGGATAAGACTTCTCCTCTGTGTTTTGGTGGTCAAACAGGGAAACACCAATTAAACTTCTTTCTTCTATGAATTTATAGCATTTCTGAGATTTCTTATATATATAGGTTTATATCTTAGACCTGTTGGTCCAGGGAGCTGTAAATAAAACACGCCAAGATTTGCACTTCCATTTTGTTTTTTATTAGTGGGTTTAAAATATTATATGGACAAAATCTCAAGATACTGTGCAAGATATCATGAGAAGACTTTGGGATTGTATTCCTGATTCCCCCTGAACCTGTATGTGCTCGTTCACTGTGGAATCCAAAGGACTGCCTCTGAATCCCAGCATAAATGTATGACCTTGGATGAACTATTACGTTCTCTGAGCCTTTATTTTCTTCATAGGGATTTTGTAAATATCAACAAGAATAAAAAGTATAAATCTAATTAAGTGCTTGAAATAGAGTAGGTGGCCCCAAAATATTACTTTCTTCTTTCCATTGATTAATCATTTATATTAAATTTCTACTGTTTGAATTGGAATAGCTATTTAGTCATGTAACAAATGTTTATTGAACACCTATGTGTGGAAGACACCATTCTAGTTGTTAGGGATCTTATTCTTTAGCTAGGGGAGAAAAGGAAATAAGTTGGCAAACATAAGTTTATATAGTTTTGTTTAAAAAACAAGGGATTCTATTAGATTTATGCTACAATGTTACTTTTTATTGAAGTATATTTTATGGAGCACAATTTATAAAAGTACAAAGAGAGCTTTTATATCCTTTTATATAGTTGAACATTATGTCAAAATACAGTAGAACCTCGGTAGCTGACCACCTCCCTACACCAATTCCTTCCTTATGTTGACCTAATTTTTACAGACTGGACATGTACCACATGTGTGTGTCAGTACAGCAGGCCTAGTTCCTTCAGATGACCATCTCTGTATGTAGACCAGTTTGTCCCAGTCCCTGTGGCCAACTTACAGAGGTTCTGCTGTACTGTATATACACACACACCCTTATTTAGTCACATTTTCATGAATAAGCATCTAAGTTTTCTATCTTTTTTGGGGGGGAAATTAATTAGCAAATCAATATTCTTGTTCCTACAGTATTATACTCATAGAATAGTTTATGTGGGACATATTCTCTTTCATATTTTTAATTTTTAAATTAAAATATCACAAACTCAAAATATTATCAACTCTTATGATTTTTTTTTGGGGGGCTGGGTTTTAACCTGCCACCTCCAGCATATGGGGCTGGCACCCAACTCCTTGAGCCACAGGCACCACCAACTCTTATGATTTTCATAGGTAATTTGTCTTTTCCAGTTGCAGTCATCTTTCTTGACTGTTATTCACCCACTGACCAGCAATTCCATTAGTTTTCTGGAAACACTTAGACAAGGTTTCATTATGGGCACCTTTCCCGATTTTGAATAAAATTGGGTGCAGAGTAAAGCAGGTGGGCTTTGAACTCCGGTGCTACGGGCATGTTTCTTTCCCCTGCAGGTCTTGCTTCTTGGTTATAATTCCCCTCGCCCCTGTTCACTCACGCTTGTCACCCTTTGGGCAGCTCCCTGGGGCCATCACCCTCCAATCCCTGCACGTCTCTCCTGCCTTCATCTCCTCCACTGTAACCTCTGTTCTTTCCATGGCTGCTTTCTTAAGAGATTTGGTCTTTTAATCTTCTTCTTTGCAGGCTTTCTTTTTTTGGAGCAGTTTTAGTTTCTCAGCAAAACTGAGCAGCAAGTTCCCATGTACACCCTTTCCCCACATATGCACAGCTTCCCCATCAACAGCCCTGCCCCGCAGTGGCGGGTCTGTCACAACTGATGAGCCTACATCGAGACCTCAGTGCCAGAGACCACTCAGGGTCCACTCTCGGCATCGCCACTCCGTGGAAGGCAACTGTCTGCCGTGACCGCATCCGAGCGGGTGTTTTCACTGCCCTAAAAATCCCCTCTGCTCCACCTGCTCATCATTCCTACCTCCAACCCGAGGCAACCACAAAGTTTTTAAAATCTCTCCCTAGTTTTTCTTTTTTGAGAACATGATCTAATTGGACTCATGCAGTATGCAGCCTTTCATTTTAACTTATTTCATGTAGGAAAATTCAGGGTTCTTCGAGGTCTTTCCATGGCTTCATTTTGGTGCTGAATAATGTTCCATTGCATGGAATACTAAAAAATTTTGTAAAATATTTACAAAATATTCTCTCCATGTTGGCCACCTCTGTATAAAATTTTGTAATGGATATATTGTACGGAAATGTATATTTAGCCACAATTTCCCACTTACCCTGTTTACAGCAACTTTAGGGCCAACTTTTGGACACCTGTACTTGCCTCCTAGGGTTACTGTGAGGAATGAGGGAAAGAATATGGTAATTTTACATACAGGCGTCAGTTCGTAAGTTCACAGGGCTTGATGAGGCTGGAGCCAGAAGTCGCATTGGTGGAGTGGTAGGTAAGTCATATGGGACCTCAAATATTTTAATGCCAGGACTGCTTTGCACACTTAAAAATTACTTAGTATACTAAAGAGTTTTTGTTTATGAGGATTAAAATCTCTCAATATTCCATATGAAAATTTAAGAAAAACATTTAATATTTAACAATTCATCAAATAACAATAATAAACCCCATTACATGTTAATGAAAGAACATTTGATCAAAAATGCCTTTATGTTAGAAATAAAAAATTAGTGAGAAGAATGGCATTGTGTTACATTTCTGGAAATCTGTTTAATATCTGACTCAGAAGAAGACTGCTAGATTCTCTGATCTGCTTTTACATTTAACCTATTCTGATATGTTGTTTTGGTTCAAGTACATGAAGAAAATTTGGCTTTACATAGATAGGCAGCTGCGAAAAAAATATGATTTTAGGGACTTCCAGAGCTTACTGGACCATGTTTTAGGCTTGGAATCTGATCTGCACATTAACATATTCTTAGTTTGGCCAACAAATCCCCATAAATGTGACTTTGAAACAATAGCAAAGATCTTGGTGAGACAAAGGGCTGGACCAGGCCTGTGGGAAATGATAGATTGAGATCCTTTGAGGCTTTGTAGTCCCACAGACTATTAATCATAAGACATGTTTACAATTGTATCTTTTGCCCCAAATAAATAGCAGTGGTGGATAAGAGGATAGGCTCTGGACATGAAAGAACTGAGCTTCATTACCAACCCTGCCATCAATAAGTTGTATGCATTAAGAAATAGCTTAGACTGTCTATACCTCATTTATTCATTGTAAAATACTCTCCGTCATAGGGTTCTCATGAGGATTAATGAGACAAAGCGCTTCCAAAATGTTAGTTCTTAAATCAACAACACTTTATTTCTCACTACTATCTTTTGAAAAAAACCAAGGAGATATGCAATGTAATGGTCAGACAAATAACTGTTTAAAGAGGAATTTTTTCTTTTTTTGAGACAGTCTGAAAGTGTCACCCTGGGTAGAGTGCTGTGGTGTCATAGCTCACAGCAACCACCAACTCTTGGGCTTATGCCATTCTCTTGCCTCAGCTTCCCAAGTAGCTGGGACTGCAGGTGCCGGCCTGGCTATTTTTTGTTGCAGTTGTCCTCCTGAAGGGACAACTATTGTTTTAGCTGGCCTGGGCTAGGCTTGAACCCCCCAGTCTCAGTGTATGTGGCTGGTGCCCTACAGACTGAACTATAGGCACTGCCAGGAATTTTCAAAGGAAGACTGCATAACTTACTTTTAATATATCATCATATTTTCTTAAGGACACTGCCGATGGCTCTTTCTACAAATGCAAAGAAGAAATGAGAATTTGAGTTATTTTTCAGGTATTTAGCAATGTCTGAAATTTTGTCTAAAAATACTTGCATCATTAAAGAATTATATGCCTGACTTGAACCATTTAACCAATTTCCTCATTTCTTCTTCATATCATCTCATGAGTGTATTAGAGCTTGACCAGAGAAAGTGCTAGAAGGTGTGGATTTGCCACATGGGAGCTGCCTAGTGGCCCTGTGAGGTGCTTCTTGCTTCATGACCGATGCTGGAGCAAGAAGTCTGCAGGGCAGGAAGTCAGGAAAGAAAGGTCATTATAGGATGAAACGCACAGGAGGACAGACTGACACTGTGTCTACCCTTGTAGCCTCTGCCCTATGATCTGTCCCTTCATGAGGACAGAGTGACACCTGTGCTCTTGGTGGTGAAGGTGTCTGACCGAGCTCAGTGTGCGTGCCTGGTGCCTGGCAACTATCATCGGGAGCAATGACCTTTGGTGTGAGTTCCAAACGGCTTTTCCTTCTTTCTCGCCCCTCAAAATTGCACATGAATCTCCTGCATGGCCCACATTAACTAGAAGTCTGCAAGAAAGAAAAATCTGAGACAGGCTAGCAAAATGGACACATTATAAGGCCATAATAATAAATGTGAATTTAGACCTAGCAGGTGCTCAGTTTTCATCAATGTTCTAGGTCAGCTTGAAAAGACTGTATGTTTTCCTCTTTCCACCATCTGCACTTGGATGTGCACACAGGGTTCTGTGCTCACCCATGAGCCTCCCTGAGTGAACGGCCAGTAGGAACTTGAATGATGATGGACCCTTCTTTATAGCAGAGGTAACCCAGAAAGTAAGCAAAGCCCTATATTAAGAAAGAAAATTCCACGGAACCCACATAAAGAGGAAAAGGTATTTCCACTTACCTCTGGATGACGGGGGCTCTTTAGAGGTGGGGTAAGTTAAGCTCCGTGAATAGTTCCTGAGAGACGCGTCCCAGCACCCCACGGTCAGTGCCATGCTGCCCCACCTCCTGTAGACTTGGATGGGTAAAACTGACAGTCGGGAATGTGTAACAGAGAATGGCCTGGAGAAAAAAGGTAAAAATATTTTTTTCGTCTCTTCAAAATCCCCTTACTCTCTCTCTCTTTTTTCTGTATCCCTGCCTCAGACCAGTGGTTGGAAGCAGAGCATTTCTCTTATTCTTTGTGCCACAGGAGGTAGCTCAGGGGAAGCCTCTGGGCAGAAGTCACAGGATCATCTCAGCTGAAGATGGGATTAACCCAGTCAGGGTCACAAGATTATCTTAGCTGAGGACAGGATGGATCTGGGCAGAGGCCAAGAGATTGTCTCAGCCCAGCATGGGATGCTGGGGTGACGTCCACTTGTAGCCTCTGATCTATGTCTGTCCTTCTGAAGGGACACATCTTAGATCACAGAACCTTTACAAGCTCTGTGCTTCTGTGAGAAGGGGGATGCTGGTATTTTTGAAAGAGGAGTCTGCTAGCCTCCTCATTTGCCAGCAAATTAATTAACTTCTCTTTTCTTCTCCTCAAAAGAAAAGAAAAGAAAATAGCTGAGTCATGAAACTTGCTTTTCTTGACATTGACCTAAATGATATTGGCAAGGAAAAATGACCTCCATAGAGGTGACTATAAGCCTTTCATCCACGGTATGCATTCCAAACTCACTCCCCTCTGCAGCACAGATACCTCAAGTAGGGCATTTATTTTAACAAGATCCTGGGTTAACAGCTACCTGTATGACTATCAAAAGCAAAGACAACCCTACGTGCCACAAATTCCAACAGAGTTCCACAGACAGGAGCTCATGATGAAATATTATGCACACATAGATTAAACAAGGTGAATGATAATCAGCAGAAACAGTTGACAGCAAAATTTGATCCATAAAACTTTTTATATTGAAATGATTATAAAGTTATTTTATGATGTTATTTAATAGTAAGTTTCAAGAAATTAAAAAGAGGTTTGCAAATGTCAGCAGTTACAAAAGACCATAAAAATGAGCAAACAGCTCTGAAAAAGAATCTAAAAGAATGTTTCTAGAAATTAAAGTTATAATAGTTGAATTTGAAAAAGTCATTGCAGTTCACAGTTACTCAAATGTTATACATGGAATTACTATTTGGCCCAGCAAGTACACTCCTACAGGTGAACCTCAAAAAACCTCAACGCAGGCACCCAAAGAACTGTGCAAAATAGCAGCGCTATTCCCAATAGACAGAAGCTGGAAGCAACCCACGTCAAATAACACATACATGGATAAGCATAATGTCGTACAGACACACAGTGGAATATTATTCAGCCACAAAGCAAGTGAAATTCTGATACATATTACAACACAGACGGGCCTTGAAAACATTTTGCCAAGTAAAAGAGTTTAGATACAAAAGGTCATATATTTCATGATTCTATTTATATGAACTATCCAGAATAGGTAAATCTATAGAGACAGAAAGCATATCTGTGGTGCAGGAGACAGTGGAGGGAAAAATGGAGAGTGAGTGCTTAATGACTACAGAGGGGTTTATGGGTTGATGGAAATATTTTAATACTACAAGATAGAAGTCATGGTACAGTTTTGTGAATGTACTAAAAGCAACTGAATGTGTACTTTAAAATGTTTAATTTTATCTCACATGAACTTAATTTCATCTCAATAAAAATACTCATTGGCTGTGCTAAACAGAAGATTTGCCACAGAGAAGTAGTGAAGTAAAGTAGTGAAATGGAGAATGGATGTCATTAAATTACCCAGGATAATCAGAGTTAATCAGAGAAACAGTGAGTCATGGTAGATAAGTTAAAATAGAGTGAGGCAGTCTGGAATTACAGAGAGAGATTATAAAAAATTAAGAGAAGTGTATTTGGACAAATACAGAATTTTATATTTTTTCTTTTTTTTTTTTTTTTTTTTAGATAAATTCACACTATGTAACCCTGGGTAGAGAGTGCCATGGTGTCATAGCTCATAGCAACGTCGAACTTTTGGGCTAAAACGATCCTCTTGTTTCAGCCTCCCAAGTAGCTAGTTCTATAGGCACCTGCTACCATGCCTTGATAGTTTTTCTGTTTTTAGTAGAAACTGGGTTTTGCTGTTGATCAGGCTGGTCTTGAACTCCTGAGCACAGGTGATCCACCCGTCTTGGCCTCCCAGAGTGCTAGAATTATAGGCGTAAGCCACCGCATGCAGCCTAACAGAAATTTCTATAACTGTTTGTTGTAAGATTCCAAACCACTGAAGAGGGAAACCCCCAAATTTCTAATATAAACAAAAGAAAATTCATGCCTAGACTTATTTTAGTAAAACTGTAGAATGCCTAAGGCAAAGAAGGGATCCTAAAAGCATCCAGATAAAGAAACAAGAAAAAAAAACTGACCTCCATAGCAATGACAATTAGACAGATGGCTAACTTATCAACAGTAGCAATAAAGCACACAAAATAGGAATAAAATATCCAATGTGCTGAGAGGAAAGAAAATATTATTAGCATAGACTTTCAAAGAAAGCAAAAATATATTTTAGTAATAAAGGAAAAATTTTTTTGTTAGACAAACCAGCAAGTTAGATAAAAATTAAATTAAATTATTTTTTTGTTAGATAAAAATTGCAAGTTTTACCACCAACAGACCCTCTCTGAAGAAAATTCTAGCTGGCCATTTGTTTCTCAGTCTGATGGGTAAGGAGCTTAGAAATCTTCACTCTGTTTGAATAACAAGCTACAAATTGAATAAACTGAGATTCAACAACTCTTTTTAGGTCCATCAGAAAAGTGAGGTCACAGGGCTAAGCCCTGGCTCCCAAATTAGAGACACAGACAGGTGGATCCAGAGAACAGCTACTTACCAGAGCAGACTTCCCAGCCGACACCTCCTTGGGAACCTGCTCTGGGGCAGGAAAACCTGAACTGTAATTGATGAGCTGCCAGAGGCTCAGTGTGGGCTACAGGGCAGCTCAGTCACAGGGGTCCTGGGGTTCAGTGTGGGCTACAGGGCAGCTCAGTCACAGGGGTCCTGGGGTTCAGTGTGGGCAACAGGGCAGCTCAGTCACAGGGGTCCTGGGGTTCAGTGTGGGCAACAGGGCAGCTCAGTCACAGGGGTCCTGGGGTTCAGTGTGGGCAAGCCTGAGAGCAAAACTCCAGGGCAGCTCAGTCACAAGGGCACCTGGCACCTTTCTGAGCGTTAGCTTGATGAGGTCCTTTCAGTGATTATTGGAAAAAAATCCCCTGGTGTGCCCCCCACAAGGGGAGGGAAAATGGAACCATTTTGAAATATACCAGCCCTTTCTGTTCTTAACAAGAGCTGCCCTCCGGAGAAACTATTTACCAAATCTAATTTCCTGAGGGTTCATCACAGCCTAACCTACCTGGGGAAAGTCGAATACCCAACACTAGCTCCCTTCAGCTTTCCATGTGTGATAAAGGAAATACCAGACTCTCCCCTACTCCAGCCACCTCGTCCCCTCTTCACAGCCCAAGGCCCAGGTTCTCCAAAACACTGAGACCTGACCTCAGGATGCTGGAATACTTTCTTTGCCCACACCACCCTCCACCTTACTGAGGGCCTATTTGTAACACTTCCTTTCAATGTACATCATTTGTACCTTTAACAAAAAATTACAAGGCAAACTAAAAGGCAAAAAGCCACTGGATACTAGGCAAGAGTCAAAACAGTAGTCGGATGTAATTAACATGTAAGGACTTTAATGGACAACTAGAAACATGCATAAGGGATGAATTACACAGAGGAGAGAAAGAGATTCCAAGAAAGAATCCGAGAAAATTCTGAAAGATACACTTCTAGGCAAAACCAACTTTCAGTATCATTTGATACCGGATAAACTTGAAACATCATGTGACTGGATAAAATAATAAATAATTATCTAATATGTGTGATTAAGTAAATAGTATAATGGAAATACTTAATATGGTAGCATTTCATCCCTATTAAAGCACCATTGTCATACTTTAAAGAACTTGAAAAAATAGTACTTCATTTTATATGGAATCAGAAAAAACCCTCGAATAGCAAATATGTTAGTCAGAAATAAGAACAAATCAGGAGGTATCATATTACCAGACTTTAGGCTATACTATAAATCTATAGTGATCAAAACACCATGGTACTGGCACAAAAACAGAGAGATAGATTTATGGAACAGAATAGAAACCAAGAGATGAATCCAGCTACTTACTGTTACTTGATCTTTGACAAGTCAATTAAAAACATTCAGTGGGGAAAAGACTCCCTATTTAACAAATGATGCTAGGTGAACTGGCTGGCGACCTGTAGAAGACTAAAACTAAACCCACACCTCTCACCATTAACTAAGGTAGACTCTCACTGGATTAAAGATTTAAACTTAAGACATGAAACTATTAAAATATTAGAAGAAAGTGCAGGGGAAACTCTTGAAGGAATTGGCTTGGGTGAATA
>CAUYON010107419.1:0-33436 GCA_963573935.1 Arctocebus calabarensis
TTTTTTTTTTTTTTGTAGAGACAGAGTCTCACTTTATCGCCCTGGGTAGAGTGCCATGGCGTCACACTGCTCACAGCAACCTCCAGCTCTTGGGCTTAAGCAATTCTCTTGCCTCAGCCTCCCAAGTAGCTGGGACTACAGGCGCCCGCCACAGTGCCCGGCTATTTTTTTTTTTGTTTTGCAGTTCGGCCGAGGCCGGGCTTGAACCCACCACCTTCGGTATATGGGGCCGGCGCCCTACTCGCTGAGCCACAGGAGCCGCCCCCCTAAAATAAACTTTTTATTTTTAATATTTAATATATATAATTTTTTTTGACAGAGCCTCACTATGTCACCCTGGGCAGGACGCCATGGCATCACCACTCACAGTAACCTCCGACTTTTGGCTTAAGTGATTTTCTTGCTTCACCCTCCCAAGTAGCTGGGACTACAGGTGCCCGCCACAAAGCCCAACTATTTTTTGTTGTTGTTGCTGCAGTTTGGCTGGGGCCGGCGCCCTACTCACTGAGCCACAGGCACCGTCCCACTCAGCTATTTTTTTTTGTTGTTGTAGTTGCCATTATTGTTTGGCAGGCCTGAGCTGGGTCCGAACCTGCCAGCTCGGGTGTATGTGGCTGGTGCCCTTGCCGCTGAGCTTTAAGGCACCGAGCCTTTAATATTTAATATTTTACTATTTCTCTAAGTTTTATGATGCTGAACATGTCCACAATGACCTTAAGCCTAAAAGATTTAAAATCAGATTTAAACCTCAGCCAGTAGGAAAACAAACCAATCCCTAAGTATAGTACTTGAACTTCCTGGATGTCCTTCAAGGTAAACTAGATGCAGAATGTTAACCACTTATTTGAATTAAACTTTACTATTTTAATAAAACTGATAGATAAGGCCAGGCAAGGTGGCTCATGCGCCTGAGCTCAGGAGTTAAGAGACCAACCTGAGCTAGAGGGAGACCCCATCTCTAAAAAATTAAGTAGAGCATGTGGTAGATGCTGGTAGTTCCAGGTACCAGAGAGGCTGAGGCAAAAGAATCGCTTTGAGCCCAAGAGTTTGAGGTTGCTGTGAGCTATGACGCCATTGCACTCTACCAAGGGCGACAAAGAGAGACTCTGTCTCAAAAAACAAAAACAGAAACAAAAAAAAAATAATGTTCTTTTAAAGTAATTCAAAAGAGTACAAGAAAAGTAGAAATCACCTGAAATCCAGTCACTTAGAGACAAGAGTTACCTTTTGGGGGACCATTCAGAAAGAAGTCTATGCATATAACAAGCAAAAAAGAAAAAACCAATTTTCCCTAAAGGGGCTGTCTCTCTAATTTGACTTCATCTAAGTACGGAAAAGCTCTACCAGGTAGTGATTAAAAACATGAAATCAGGCTCGGCGCCTGTGGCTCAACGGGCTAAGGCGCCAGGCGGGTTCGAATCCAGCCCGGGCCTGCCAAACAATGATGGCTACAACCAAAAAATGGCCGGGCATTGTGGCAGGCGCCTGTAGTCCCAGCTACTTGGGAGGCAGAGGCAGCAGACTCGCTTGAGCCCAGGAATTGGAGGTTGCTGTGAGCTGTGATGCCACAGTACTCTATCCAGGGTGACAGCTTGAGGTTCTGTCTCAAAAAAAAAAAAGTGTAATTAGGGGGACCAGGCACAGTGGCTCACACTTGTAATCTTAGCCATTCAGGGAGACCTAGGTGGGAAGATTGTTTGAGGTCAGGAGTTTGAGACTGGCCGGATCAAGATCAGACTCCATCTCTACTAAGAATAGTGTAGTGGCAATAGTAAGGCATTATAGCGGGCGCCTGTAGTCCCAGCTACTAGGGAGGCTGAGGCAAGAGAATCACTTAAGCCCAGGAGCTGGAGGTTGCTGTGAGCTGTGTGATGCCACGGCACTCTACCAAGGGCAATAAAGAGTCTTCTGTCTTGGGGTGGTGCCTGTGGCTCAATGGAGTAGTGCACCGGCCCCATATGCCAGAGGTGGCAGGTTCAAACCCAGCCCTGGCCAAAAACTGCCAAAAAAAAAAGTCTTCTGTTTTTACAAAAAAAAAAAAAAAAGGGGGGGGGGGCGGTGGCACCGGTGGCTCAAAGGAGTAGGGCACCGGCCCCATATGCCAGAGGTGGTGGTGGCGGGTTCAAACCCAGCCCTGGCCAAAGGAAAAAAAAAAAAAAAGAATAGTGTAGTGGCAAGCTCCTCTAATCCTGGCTACTTGGGAGGATGAACCCAGGAGTTTGACATTGCAGTGAGCCATGATACCACTGCAGTCTACTAGCCTAGGTGACAGAGGGAGACCCTGTCTCCAAAAATAAATAAATAAATAAATAAAATGCATTTTTTCTTTAGTGAACAAGATTAAGGTTTTTTGTGTTTTTTTTTTTTTTTGAGACAGACTTGTTGCCTTTAGTAGAGTGCCACAGCATCACAGCTCACACCATCCTGAAACTCTTGGACATAAGCAATTCTCTTGCCTCAGCCTCCCAAGTAGCTGGGATTATAGGTGCCCACCAGAATGCCTGGCTATTTTTTTGTTGCAGCTATTACTATTTAGCAGCCTGGGCCAAGTTCGAACCTGCCAACCTCAGTGCATGTGGCCGGCACTATAACCAACGTTCTATGGGCACCAAGCCGAGATTGACAAGAATTCTTACCAATGGGCAAAGAAATGCTTCTACCAAATGAGGATTTGACAATTAAGTTCACAAACTCATCCTAGAAAAGGACTATATACCTCATTGCTGAATATCACAATAGTTACCTTCAAAGTACTCCCCTTAGGAAGCTACACACCAATGCCAGCCCCTAGTCCACCCTTCAAAGTAATTCTGGACATCTTTTTCTAGAATGACCATCAGTACTGTTGTCATGGTACCAGGTTTGATAATTAAGTTCACGAACTTGTTGTGCCGTGCTTACAGTGCAGCAGTGTACAAAAAACTTGGTAAGGTTTCATAACCCTGGTGTATCAGTATCTCACAGCTGTGTTCATGTTGATGTGTGGTGGTGCCTTGTTGAGTGGCATTCATCATTGTTATCACGTGTTTTTGTGTGCTGTACAACAAATCTTTTTTTTTTTTTTTTTTGAGACAGAGCCTCAAGCTGACACCCTGGATAGAGTACTGTGGCATCACAGCTCATAGCAACCTCCAATTCCTGGGCTCAAGAGAGTCTCCTGCCTCAGCCTCCCAAGTAGTTGGGATAACTGGCGCCCGCCACAATACTCGGCCATTTTTTTGATTGCAGCCGTCATTGTTGTTTGGCTGACCCAGGCTGGATTCGAACCCACCAGCTCACGTGGCTGGCGCCTTAGCCTGTTGAGCCACAGGCGCTGAGCACTGTACAACAATTCTGATGGTCATGCCAGAAAAAAAGTTCCAAAATTTCTTTGAAAGGTATACTAAATGCTGGTGTCGATGCATAGTTTCCCAAGATGGGTACTTTTTTTTTTTTAATTAAATCATAATTGTGTATATTGGTGCAATCATGGGGCACAATGTGCACTTCATATACAATCTGAAATATTTTCATTGTGTTTAATATTTTCATTGTCAAGATGGGTACTTTGAAGGTGACTATAGAGATATTCAACAATGAGGTATGTAGCACTTTTTCTAGGAGTTCATGAACTTAATTGTCATACCACACATACTGACACTAGGACTTTAAAATAGTTTTAAAAAAGGAAAAAAACCTGCTTACTCTCTCTTCTGTGCTTTTTTTTTTTTTGTAGAGATGGAGTCTCACTTTATCGCCCTCGGAAGAGTGCCATGGAGTTACTGCTCACAGTAACCTCCAACTCCTGAGCTTAGGCGATTCTCTTGCCTCAGCCTCCCAAGTAGCTGGGACTACAGGCGCCTGCCACAACGCCCGACTATTTTTTGATTCAGTTTGGCCGAGGCCGGGTTTGAACCCACCACCCTCGGTATATGGGGCCAGCACCCTACTCGCTGAGCCACAGGCGCCGCCATTCTGTGCTTTTTGTTTGTTTGTTTTTGAGACAGAGTCTCAAGCTGTCACCCTGGAAAGAGTGCCGTGGCATCACAGCTCACAGCACCTCCAACTGGGCTCAAGCGAGTCTCCTGCCTCCGCCTCCCAAGTAGCTGAGACCATAGGCGCCCACCCCAACGCCCCGCCATTTTTTGGTTGCAGCCGTCATTGTTGTTTGGCGGGCCCAGGCTGGATTCGAACCCGCCAGCTCAGGTGTACATGGCTGGCGCCTTAGCCCGCTAAGCGACAGGCGCCGAGCCTCTGTGCTTTTTTTTGAGAGATAAGGTCTCAGTATTTTGTCCAGGCTGATGTTAAACTCCTGGTCAAGGGTTTCTCCTGCCTCAACTTCCCAGGTAGTGGGGACTATAGCCACACGCCACTGTGCCTGGCTTTATTCTTTAGGTTAGGTAATTAAAACACTAGAAATGGGACTTGTGCTTTGAAATTAGGACTTAATATCTGTGAAAACTAGGGTTTAACTCTCAAGAATCCTAACCAATGGGTACACTTTCCTCAGAAGACTTACTCAAATGTCCCTACCTAACAGACAGAAATCCCATGATTTTTCCTTTCAGCATCTCTCGGTCCACACCCTGTCTTCATTCCTTCCTACCTATGCAGGCAATTAATATATCACCAGACTATTGCAACCTTCCTGGCTTGGGTCTGCAGGCTTCTTCCTTGCAATCTACTACACACAGAACACTTTCATCATCAGCTAAAAATCCTCAAAGGCTCCTTAAAGACAAGACCAAAATCTTACTGAGTTTTACTTAGCTGGCTCCAATTGTACCTCATTTTCTTCTAGAGAATCTGTACCTTTAATCCAACCTTCCTATCTTAAATAGAAGGTCACTTACACCCCTTCTGTAGAACTGTCCGTCCTTCTCTTCACCTAGCCCTGTCCTACTCATCTCATAAGGTCTAGTTTAAGTCACACCTCTGCACACAACTTACTCTGACATCAGCTCTTACCAGTGCCTTCCCTTTTTTTTTTTGAGACAGAGCCTCCAGCTGTCAGCCTGGATAGAGTGCTATGGCATCACAGCTCACAGAAACCTCCAATTCCTGGGCTCAAGCGAGTCTCCTGCCTCCGCCTCCCAAGTAGCTGGGACTGGAGGCGCCGCCACAACGCTTGGCCATTTTTTGGTTGCAGCCGTCATTGTTGTTTGGCAGGTCTGGGCTGGATTTGAACCCGCCAGCTCAGGTGTATGTGGCTGGCGCCTTAGCCCGCTGAGCCACAGGCACCAAGCCACCAGTGCCTTCCTTTCCTGACTTAGTCTAGCAGTTACAGTGTGCACTACAAGTCTAGCATTACACCAAATACCAGTTCACTACCAGAATTTTAATAGTTGTGTGACCTAGGATAGATTTACTTAACCTCTATATAGGGGCTACCATTTCCTCATCTGTAAAATAGTAAGTCTAATTCAAGGGATTTTAAAAGGTCTCTTCCTATTCTAAAAATAATTTCCTGTGGCTCAAGAGGCTAAGGCACCAGCCACATACAACTGAGCTGGTGGGTTCAAATCCAGCCCAGACCCGCCAAACAACAATGATGGCTGCAACCAAAAATATAGCTGGGCACTGTGGCAGGTGCCTGTAGTCCCAGCTACTTGGGAGGTGGAGACAGGAGAATCACTTGAGCCCAGGAGTTGGAGGTTGCTGTGAGCTGTGTGATGCCACGGCATTCTACCAAGGGTGACAAAAGTGAGACTTTGTCTCTACAAAAAAAAAAAAAAAATAGGCTCGGTGCCTATGGCTCAAGCAGCTAAGGCACCAGCCACATACACTGAACTGGAGGGTTCAAATCCAGCCCCGGCCTGCCAAACAATAATGACAGCTGCTACCAAAAAATAGCTGGGCATTGTGGCAGGCGCCTGTAGTCCCAGCTACTTAGGAGGCTGAGGCAGGAGAATCGCTTGAGCCCAGGAATTGGAGGTTGCTGTGAGCCATGATGCCACGGCACTCCACCCAGGGCAACAGCTTGAGGCTCTGTTTCAACAACAAAAATGAATAAATTAATTAAATTAAATTAATTAAGTTAAAAAATAGGATTCAGGCAACATTGTAGGAACTTGACAACAGAAGTGAATAAAATTAAACAAGCGTAGGCAGCTCCTGTGGCTCAAGGAGTAGGGCGCCAGCCCCATATGTCAGAGGTGGCAGGCTCAAACCCAGCTCCAGCCCAAGAAACAAAACAAAACAAAACAAAACTATCTCCTGGGTGGTGCCTGTAGCTCAAGGAGTAGGGCACCAGCCCCATATACCAGAGGTGGTGGGTTCAAAACTGGCCCCAGCCCAAAACTTAAAAAAAAAAAAAATTAAACAAGCATCCTTGTTCCTGTGTAGATCTTATTCTAGTTGGAAAAGAGATAAATAAATATACAGAATATCATGTAGTGAGAGATGCTACGAAGAAAAATAACGCAGGATCAGGGGATAGCGAGTGGGGGCCAATGTTTTTAAGGGGGGGGTGTTACCATTAGAGATGGGTCAGTCAGGGAGGAAATGATGACATTTGAGCGAGGACCTGAAGGTCGTGAGAGGTGGGAGATGACGCTCAAGGGGGAGGGCTGCTGGACGTGGGCAGGAGGGAATCAGTTCAGGCAGCGGGACCAGCAAGGGTGACGTGTGCTTGGGGTGGGGGGTGGCGCCTGCAAGGAACAGCTAGGAGGCCAGGGCGGCAGGGGTGGCGTGAGTGAGCAGAAGAGTAACAGATGAGACTGGAAAGGTGGCAGGGAATACCGAGTCACAGGGGACTTGATAGACCTCAACATGGCTAGAAAGCTAGTGGAGGGTTTTGAGCATAATAGAGACCGAATCTTTCTTGTGATTTATAGATTCAGGACTGTAGGAGGCCACACAGGAGGAAACAGGGAAAGAACTTAGGAATCAGACAAGAGGTGTTGGAGGGTAGCTGTGAAGGTGGTGGGAAGAGCTGGACCTCTCTTTTGCTTCCTCCAGGCCAGCTGTTCCCAATCCTTGGGTCACGACCCCTTTGTAACAATGAAAATACATCCTGCATATCACATATTTACCTTATGTTTCAGAACAGTAGCAAAATCACAGTTAGGAAGTAGCAATGAAAATAATTTTACGGTTGGGGGTCACCACAATGTGAGGAACTGTATTATAGGGTCACGGCGTTAGGAAGGTTGAGAACCACTACTCTAGGCTATCACTAGGAGCTAAGAAAAGATTTCTCCATAAATACGCAGCCTGGAGCAAGTCCCAGTTTCCTGAGCCACCTTTCTGTTCAGGTGTGCTCTCTGCCTTGTCCAACACTGCTCTTCACCAGCTCTTTTGAGAGAAAGTCTCCAAGCTGTGGGAGTCACACTTTTTTTGCCTATACCAGATTATCCCATCTTTGCCAGGGCGAACAATGTTATCCCCAAAGAGCTTTCTTTTTTTTTTTAGACAGAGCCTCAAGCTGTCACCCTGGGTAGAGTGCTGTGGCATCACTGCTCACAGCAACCTCCAATTCCTGGCTCAAGCGAGTCTCTTGCCTCTGCCTCCCTAGTAGCTGGGACTACAGGCGCCCGCCACAACGCCCGGGCATTTTTTGGTTGCAGCCATCATTGTTGTTTGGCGGGCCCAGGCTGGATTTGAACCCGCCAGCTCAGGTGTACGTGGCTGCCGCCTTAGCCCGTTGAGCCACAGGTGTTGAGCCCCCAAAGAGCTTCCATTGAGAAGAGTCCATTAACTGACCTCTCTGCTCTCCATTCCCTGAGGCTTTTTTTGTGTGTGTGATTTTATTTTATTTATGTATTAATTTATGCATTTATTTATTTATTGAGACAGGGCCTCGAGCTGTCACCCTGGATAGAGTGCAGTGGCATCACAGCTCACAGCAACCTCCAATTCCTGGGCTCAAGCGAGTCTCTTGCCTCTGCCTCCCATGTATCTGGGACCACAGGCGCCCGCCACAACGCCTGGGCATTTTTTGGTTGCAGCCATCATTGTTGTTTGGCAGGCCCAGGCTGGATTTGAACAGAGGCAGCCCTACTTCAGAGCGTAGGCTTTTAACAATTACTCTACAAGGATGTTCAAGGACTACTAGTACTAGTAAAGTAATAGCTAACACTTAATGTGCATTTTCTATATGTCTTAAAACTGTGTTGAATGCTTTTATGTGTTTATTCCCTTACTATTTGTAACAATCCTATGGGAAAAATAGTTGCTATTCTTATTCCTTAGATGAAGAAACTAAAGTAGTTACAGCACAGAGAGATTAACTAGTCTATACAAGGTCTCACAACTAGTAAGTGGTAATAGGAAACAAGTCAGACATTCTGCCTCCATAGGCCACACTGTCTATTGCACTAGTAGGAAAGGCAAACAAAGAAACAATTCACATGTAATTAATGTAGTTACAATTGACAAAAGTGACAATTATAGCCAGCTCAGGGGGTTTAAAAACACAGTAGAGTCAAAATACACTTTATTCATTAATCTTTGTTTACTGTCTACTGTTTAAGGAAGCACAGTAGATGAATTAATTTAAAATCTAAAATATGGGTTTAGTGTGTAAGAGAACTGTTTCCTCATGGAGTTTAAAAAATCTCTTTGTTATTGAACATTATTTCCTAATTCTCACATCTTTATCTTTATTCATTCTTTCATTACCTTTTTTCTTTCAAAGAATGAAAGCCTCGGCCAAGGTACTTTTACAAAAATTTTTAAAGGTGTAAGAAGAGAAGTAGGAGACTATGGTCAACTGCATGAAACAGAAGTTCTTTTAAAAGTTCTGGATAAAGCACATAGAAACTATTCTGAGGTGTGTATATTATTTGTGTAGTTTATGTTATTTAAAGATGTGTTCTCATCTGCATACAACATATTCATGCATGCATATAATTTTTAAAGCATATGTGTATATATCAAGGACCTTTCTGGTGGGGCTATAGAAAATTGTAGGGTTTTTAAACTAATGATTTTTCTAAACGACACACTTTTATCATTCTGTTACAGCTATTATTACATATCTGCATATGCTGTGGCAGCGGTTTCAAACTTGGTTTTCTTGAACTTTGTGGGTTCTACAGAGGTTCTACTACAGTGTCATCTATTTAAAAAATAAAAAGTGCACACAGCAACCAGTTGCTAGAGACCTGAACATAGCAAGACATACTTAGAATATCTTAAAGGGTGTTAGTGGAAGATGATGTGAAAAATAACAAGCCAAAGACTTTTTCTAATCCACAGTACAACAGTGTCAGTGATCATGATCCACTGAACAATCATACCCAGAAGTGCTAGTCAAAATTTAGTTGAATTAGAGTGATGTTAATGCCAGATTAGTTTCCCGACATAAGTGTTGTGATATTTAATCTATATGGAAACCATTCTTAATTCTTTAGGAAGTGTCACATAAATCTTACATCCATCTGCTGCAGTCCCATCACTGTCTCTGATGTCTACCTATAGTTGTAACTCAGCTTTCTATTCTAGGTGTCTCAGTCTGTTTGTGTCGTTCATGGTGCCCTGTACCACTGTTGCTCTCACTATATCTCCATATTTTAGGCTTACTCAAGGGTTTTCTCAGAATGAAGGACTGAAGCTTGATGGCACTTGCAAGTCCATATAAGAGGATCAAACACATTGTAAACTTACCTAAATTCCTGCTGAGAGTAGGAGAAAATGCCTTTCTCTTATGACAGAGAATATTTTCTAAACTATAAATACTTTTTATTTGCGGAGTAAGTCAAACAATAATTCTTTTGCACTTTTTGTTTTTCTTTCCCATAGTCTTTCTTTGAAGCAGCAAGCATGATGAGCCAGCTTTCTCATAAGCATTTGGTTTTAAATTATGGAGTATGTGTCTGTGGAGAGGAGAGTAAGTAAAACCACTGAGTTCCTTAATGTTACTATCATATCTTTCTTAGAGTATCATTTTTGTTTATATGGAAAATTCAGCTTCTAGATCATAAGTATCAGCATAAACTATAATCGAACAGGAGTTAAATACATTTGAAATTGAAGATACTGTAGGACTGCTTAGTTGCATCTTGTGAAAAAGGAAGCCAATGAATGAAGTTAAAATATAGAAGCTTACAGTGACCCCCAAAGAGAATATTATGATAAATAAATGTATTATAACCCTTTGTGTTCATGACAGCAATAGAAAGAATAGCAGGTTCCATATAACACTGGAAGAACTGGCCCTTTTAATAAAAACTTATTTGGAATTGTGAAAATAAAGCATATAAATGATACACTTGTTTTGTTTTTTTTTTTTTTTTTTGGTAAGACAGAATTTATTAACAGAAAAGAATACAGAAAACACTAAGGCTCCTGGTAGAGGGAGAGAATTCTAGTGGGAGAGAGAAGCTCTCCCAGTCTTTCCCCATCTCCTTCTTTAGGCCTTTAGTCTCAGGATATATATAGGTGTATGGGTTCCTTGGCCAGGAAACGAATGAATACAATCCCTTCCACCAGGGGCAAGGTGAATGAATTGATACACTTAATTTTTAATGGAATTAGCTAAAATGCATGCTGATACAACAACTTTGACTTAATTTAGATTGTTCATAAACTATCAAAGGTACAGATTGTACCCTATGCTTTAATAGTATACAGATACACCTCAGTATTTTGTACTTTGCTTTATTGTACTTCCAAGATATTGCATTTTTTGCATGTTGAAGGTTGTGGCAATCCTTTGAACTCTGCCAGTACCATTTTTTTCCGATAGCATGGGCTCAATTTGTGTCTCTATGTTACATTTTGGTAATTTTTGTAACATTTCAACCATTTTCACTATTGCCATATCCATTATGGTGATCTGTGATCATTGATCTCTGATGTTACTATTTTAATTGTTTTTGGGTCCCACAAACTAAGCCCATTTTAGAAGACAAACTTACATGATAAGTGTTGTATGTATTCTGACTGCTCCATAGACCTGCCATTTCCCCACTTCTCTCCCTCTTCTCAGGCCTGTGAATTCCTTAAGTAACAACAAGATTGAAATTAGGTAAATTAATAACCTCACAATGGCCTCTAAGTGTTCAAATGAAACATCTCATTTTAAATCAAAAGATGCTGTGGACATTGTTGAAATGATGGAAAAAGACTTGAATATTACATAGACTTAGTGGATAAAGTAATGTCAAGGGTTGAGAGGATTGACTCTCATTTTAAAAGAAGTTCTGTGGGGGGTAAAATGCTATCAAAGAACATTGCATACTACAGAGACATCTTTCATGAAAGGAAGAGTCCGTTGATGCAGCAAACTTCACTATACTCCTATTTAAAGAAATTGCCACCACCAACCCAGATTCAGCAACCACCACCCTGATCAGTCAGCAGCCATCAGCATTGAAGCAAGACACTCCACCAGCAAAAATGTTATAACTTGCTGAGGGCTCAGATGATTGTTAGTAGTTTTTAGTGATACAGTATTTTAAATCAAGATATGCCCATCGTTGTTTTAGACACAATGCTTAATAGATCCCAGTATAGTGTAACCATAACTCGTATATGCACTGAGAAACTGAAAAATTCACATGACTCACTTTTTTGTGATATTTGCTGTATTTTGGTATCTCTGTGGTACATTTTTATTTTAATGCCTCACAAAGATTATATTCAAACTACATACAGAAAATTGCTATGTTATTTCACATTTTCTACTGGTAATGTAGATTAAAAACATCTATATGTGCATAACATTTTTTCATATGTTGGAAAATAAATAGTACTTTTCAAACCTGTTAAGGGCAATATCTCAGAAGCCAGTGTACATATTAAACAGTGAGAGTACATCAACGTGCAGGAGTAGAAGGGTTCTGCCCACTCACCCCAAACTAAGACATTCTGTATTTCTCTTTTGTTCATATATATTTCTCATAACCTAACCTAACAACACTTGTGGTACTAAGGATATAGTTTCTAAGAACTATTTAGAAAGCAGGCATGTGAGTTTTTAATTTATTAGCAAAGTAAGTCTTAATGGTATTTAAAAATAGTTTTAAAGATAAAGCAATACAAAACACTCAGTTTGGGGTTTTTTTTGCAGCATAAATTTAGAGGACACATGAGTTAGAACTACAATCATCTTTTAGGACTGTAGTAGACATGGATATTAATTGTGTGTAGAAGAACTTCAAGAAGGTTTGGGGTGGCGCCTGTGGTTCAAGGAGTAGGGCACCAGCCCCATATGCCGGAGGTGGCGGGTTCAAAGCCGGCCCCAGCCCAAACCTGCAAAAAATAAATAAATAAATAAAAACATTTAAAAAAAAAAAAAAAGAAGGTTTGAATGTCTAAATAGATTTATGGAAAAGAAATTAACTATGCAGTCATAATTCAGTACCAATACATAGAGGCATGCTGGAATACTATATTATAATAGTATAATAATAATATAACATATAAAATAGTATTATATGTATTATGTATTCTATATATTATGTTGTATATATAACATAAGATAGTGCATAATGTTTATATTCATACCTCTTGCTTTTGTTAATAAACTAAAAAGCAAAAAAATACACAGATGTATATTCATTCAGTTTTCTCTAAAGCAGTATGTTTTGCTTACTTTAATTTCTTTACCTATAATATCCAAATAAAACAATAATATAAATATAGTCATAAAACTTTATATTTTAACTATACTGTAATTGAAATTTTATTACTTATATTTTAATGTAGATATTCTGGTTCAGGAGTTTGTAAAATTTGGATCATTAGATACATATCTGAAAAAGAACAAAAACTGCATAAATATATTATGGAAACTTGAAGTGGCTAAGCAGTTGGCATGGGCCATGCTTTTTCTGGTAAGTAATTAGTATATTGTTCTTATCAAGAGTTATTGTTTTCTGTTACAAAGCAATGTAGAAATTATCTTGACTTGGAAACAAGAAACAAATCTGTAAATGGATGCTGAGTCATTTAAAATAGTCTGGTTATGTGATTATTTTAAGCCTATGTTTACTTATGTAAAATTACTTTGGAAAGAAATGATTTTCTTATCCCACTAATCTCTTAACTACTGATACACTGTAGTTTGTGTCACCTGGGTTTAGAAAATTTAACCAAAAATTATGCAGAAACATATACTGCTATATTTGTGGGCAGTTGGATATTATGGTCCGTCAGAATACCAGAGGGTCAGCCAGTGATTGGACCCCTGCACTTATATCTTGCTGTGGTACTGAAATAATACTTGTTAATGTCAGCTACCATACAAAAATACATGCCATTTAGCACCTCAACCTTAGCACATGATGTAGCATTGGGTAGTTTTAATGTGTTCATTTTATTATGGGTATAGGTTATTGTGTCATTTAAAATATAAAATAGGAAGCACCTTCAGAAGTCATAAATTTCCTTTTATGATCTCAAAGCATTTCTCCAAATAAATATTTTATGTAGTCTTACTATTTTTCTTTTTTAAATCTATTTGGGGGCCTTGAACATAACTAACTGCTCTAATATTTGTGGGATATTTGAATATATGTGCATTTAACTTTAATAGGAAGAAAAAACCCTTATTCATGGAAATGTCTGTGCCAAAAATATTTTGCTTATCAGAGAAGAAGACAGGAAAACAGGAAATCCTCCTTTCGTCAAACTTAGTGACCCTGGCATTAGTATCACAGTTTTGCCAAAGGACAGTAAGTTCCACAGGGATTCCACAGAGATTGTCTAACTTTATTAAGTTTTACTTGGGTAATAGCATGAAAAGCATGTTGTTAATTTTGTTGAACTCTATTTTATTGATATGTTTAATTATAAATGAAATTGAGCTATCACTTTTGGCAATGTTAGTTAAGTTACAATTACATCCTAGTCTCTATCCATTCTTTTTTTCTAAGCATATCACTATGGACTGAGAAGATTCTTTAAAAAGTTTTAATTCCTAATTATGTGTGGAAGATAACATTTTATCATTTTAATGTGAAATTTTCTAATACTATTTTAGCTACCAGTAAATTTCCTAAATTTTCCTTTCCTCTCATTACTAAATAAAAATTTGAGAGGCTATGCAGGTATTATCTAGCTCAAGATCTTATTGTTTAATTACCCAGCTAATTTTAAAAACTTTATAAAACTTCCTTTTGTATCTGTTAATCTATTTAGCACAATTACTTAAAATTTCAATCACTTAGTTGAAGGATTTTATTTTTTCGTCCAGATAATGTTATAATTGTGTTTTTTTTTATCTCAGCTAATTTCTCTAATTGAGTGTTTTAAATTTAGAATCTTAAATCAGTCAATTATTGTATCTTGATGTATAGTACCCTATTTGAGCCAGTACTACTTAAACTTGATGATTTATTTAACAGTGAAAATACTGATAACAGGTAGTATGGAGCAGAAAATCTTTTAAGTGTCTTACTCCTGTGGAATAGGAGATGAAAATGGTGAAAAAGTATTTGTATGGTGAAGGTATCTGTCTATCTGTACATGTATGTCAGAATACCAGAAGGTAGAGTTAATATTTCTTCCTTCCTTGGTAGGGTCAAAGACCACAATACCTTTACTTGGGAAATTCCATGATCTAAGCAGAATCCATCTACATCAATTCCATACCTAGAATATTTTTGTGTAATTTAGAAATCCATTTGCCATATGATGAATGCCTATTGGTCCATGCTTTTGTTTGTTTGTTTGTTTGGAGTTTCTGGCTGGGGCTTGGTTTGAACCCGCCACCTCTGGCATATAGGGCTGGTGCCCTACTCCTTTGAGCCACAGGCGCCACCCTGCTCCATGTTTTTTAATCTATAAGTGAGAATTGCTATTGTCACTACTATTTAATCATTTAATCATTATCTGTGAATAATGCAAAAAAGTATCGAGGGACAGTTTTAGGATAAATTTTATAGAAAATAATTTTTTGTGGAAGGTAGAACTTCCAAAATGGGAAGAGATGCAGAAAGTGGTATGCCACTTCAGAAACTGATTTAATGAAGTCCAGAATTGATCCCAGATACATTGTGTAGGATTCTAATTCTGTTTGTGCTGGTAATAGATTGTGTGACATTGGGCAAATACTCAGTCTTTGTGGATGCAGTGTTATCATTTTTAAAGCTGAGACATTGAATTAGATAATCGTAAAGATCTCTTCTAGCTCTTAAGCTTATATAAGAATGCACAAATGTATATACACACTCCTTCCAAAACAAAAAAGAACTGATTGTTCAAATGAGTTTTAAAACTATTTTCATATTAAAAAATGATTTACTTGGAGGATTATTATACATTGTTCTTGTCATTTGAAAGTTCTTCAGGAGAGAATACCATGGGTACCACCTGAATGTATCGAAAATCCTAAAAATCTACACTTGGCAACAGACAAATGGAGTTTTGGTACCACTTTGTGGGAAATATGCAGTGGAGGAGATAAGCCTCTGAGTGCTCTGGACTCTCAAAGAGTAAGTTTATATAGACTGTAAGTTAGAATTATTCTATCTGTGATCCTTTATGTTTCTTTCACATGATTTGATACATTTTAGGCCATCTAATTTTGAAAAGAAAGTTGGTATGGCATTATAAAACTTACTCTCAGAATGTGGTTCTTTAATTATAGAAGCTGCAGTTTTATGAAGACAGGCACCAGCTTCCTGCACCAAAGTGGACAGAATTAGCAAACCTTATAAATAATTGTATGGATTATGAACCAGATTTTAGACCTTCTTTCAGAGCCATCATACGAGACCTTAACAGTTTGTTTACTCCAGGTATGTACTGAGGGAGTGACATTATTGATTTTCCAGCTATCTTTCCATCTGCATTGTATCTAATGAATTTTTACAATTTATAATTCCCTTTAAGAAGTTTCTTGATATCTTTTAGGCCTTATTAATTTCTTATGTTCCTATGGCTTTTCATATGCTTTAATACTTACTCTAATCCTCTTGATTGAGAACTCTTTCATTTAAAAAAAAGGCCATTCCCCCCCCCCCCCGCCCCCGATAATCTAATTTTAGTTTGCTAGTTAATGAGCAATATACCACAGATGTTTATTTGGCTAAATTGGCTTTTTAAAAATAATTCTTTTTGTTTTCAACTATTTCTGATACAGTTTATAATTGATTGATGTTCTAAACATGAGGTAGCTTAGTTTAGCTTTGTTCTTTCCACCTTTGACATATTGAGCTAACTCTACTATGTGTTTGACCATAGATGCTTCTTGTTCCAGTACTACTTACCATTCTCACCACAAAAATCAACATATAAACTTACTTATGAATGTTAAAACAATTTATTTTGTGAAGTAATTACTTATCTTTGCCAATTATTTCTTGAGAGCTTGCCAGATTCTGGGTAATGATTAAAAGCTCCCATTAATATAAGCCTAACTACTTGAGTTTCCCCATATTATTTAGTATTTCTAACTTGTTCTGATTATTTTGGTCAGCTTGAATGTGTATCATTTTAACCCAAATAATGAATTTTCCAGCTTAAGGTGGTAATATGCTTTATTTCTCCAGATTATGAACTACTAACAGAAAATGACATGTTACCAAATATGAGGATAGGTGCCCTAGGCTTTTCGGGTGCTTTTGAAGACAGGGACCCTACACAGTTTGAAGAGAGACATTTGAAGTTTCTACAGCAACTTGGCAAGGTACATTGTTAGAAGTATTTCAAAAAGGGTATAATTATATAACATTTTATTTAGGGAAAAAAAAAGCTTTAGAGAATTTCTAAAGTCCACTTTCCACAAAATGTAAGCAATGTTTGTAGAAAAAACAGTTGTCAGATGTTGCAGAAATGTTGTGTTAAATAGTTATTTTTACTGAAGAACTTTTCAGAGCCTTTAACCTGTAATGTACATTGAACATATTCAAAAGAATGAAAAATTAGGAAGTATTTCTTTTCTTTCTTTTTTCTTTTTTTCTTTGACACAGAGTCTCACTCTGTTGCTTTGGGTAGAGTGTGGTGGTGTCATAGCTCACAGTAATCTCAAGCTCTTGGACTTACGGGATTCTCTTTTGCTTTAGCCTCCCAAGTAGCTGGGACTGTAGGTACCTGCTACAACACCCAGCTATTTTTAGAGATGGGGGGTCTCACTCTTGCTCAGGCTGGTCTTAAACTCTTAAGCTCAAGCAGTCCACCTGCCTTGGCCTCCCAGAGTACTAGGATTATAGGCATGAGCCACTGTGCCTGGCCTAGGCAATATTTCTCAAACTGACTTGACCATGGCACTCTTTCTTGGTAAGTGGAATTTGTAGTTCATCATGAGTCAATGAAATTGAGAAAGGAACACATAAGCCAGGGGTCCCCAAACTACGGCCCGCGGGCCACATGTAGTGGTGTAAATTGTATTTGTTCCAGTTTCGTTTTTTACTTCAAAATCAGATATGTGCAGTGTGCATAGGAATTTCTTCATAGTTTTTTGTTTTCAACTATAGTACAGCCCTCCCATGGTCTGAGGGACAGTGAATTGGCCCCCTGTTTAAAAAGTTTGAGGACGCCTGACTTAAGCCTGTTTATATTTCCTGTTTTCTGGCTTTCAGACATCTCAGGGAGAAAAATCAATCTGATTGTTTAGGGCTTACAGCATCAGACCATGTACACTAGCAGACAGAGTATGTATTTAAAGGTCACCTGGCCATATATAACCTACATATTCTAAGTAAGACCAGGACAGGCTGAGTTCTTAGCAGGTGAGTGAGTTCTCTCTCTTTCTTCCTCTAAGTTGGCTAGTATAGGGTTTTATACTATGTGGCCTTATAAGTTGGATTTTGGCATGAAGACCTCACTTAAAACTAGGCCTTGAAACTAAGCTAAATGTTCCAATCCAGTTTTACCATAGCTAAACATTGGGGGTTATAGTAAGTATTGGCTTAGTTATATTTTCTTTGCTGTTACTCCTTGTTTGGAAAATATTCCTGGGGATGTTTGAAGTTATATAGCAATGGCAAAAAAGTAAAACAAAACAATACCAGGTTCTGGTTTTTGAGTGGATTACTTATCTACTCCTTATCCAACTTATAAGGCCACATAGTATATAGAACCCTATACTAGCCAACTTAGAGGAAGAAAAAGAGAGAACTCACCACTATAGTTGGGTCTGCTAAGAACTCAGACTTCCCAGTTAATAAATCATCCTAAAACTTAACAGCTGAAAGCAAACATTTATGTCTTCCAGTTTCTGTGAGTCAGGACTCTAAGAGCAGCTTAGTGAGGTAGTTAAAGTTTCTCACAAAACTATAATCAAGGTATTAGCCAGACCTTGTGTCTCATCTAAAGGCCTGACTAAGGAAAGATCTGCTTCCAAGCTCTCTCACATGGCTATTGACAGGCCTCCACAGGGCTGCCTCACAACATAGCAGCTAAGAACAAACATCATAAGTGGAAGCTTATAACCTAATCACAGGGGTAGCATCTTATCATTCTTGCCATATTTTCGTCATTACAAATGAAATAAAAAATAAAGCCAAAGAGTGGGCTTGGAGATGGATTATAAAAGAGCATGAATGCTAGAAGGTAGGGAACATTGAGAAATATAGAGACCACCAACTAAACTGGCTGACTTTGACAATAATTATCTGTTGAGAGAATCAATTTCCTGGTAGTATACAATGTGTCCAAAATTTATTAGACCATAGAAGGCTTCCTTCATAACCTCCCCTCTCCCAATTATATATTAACATCTCATAGAAAATATTTTCTAGAACAGTTTAGGAAATAATACTTTAGATTTAAGAGTAATCTCTTCATTTTACAGTGAGAAAAATTGAGGTCCCAAGAAGCTTAGTAACATGCCTATGGCCACACAGCTAGATATTAGCAGATGGGAGAGTAGAGCCTTTGTTTCTCAAACTTCCATGCTATTTCTGCTGCCCCACACATGAACTTGTATTTGTGAGTGTGCTTCAGTTGCATTATCATATTTTAATATTATCCTTATGGACCAAATCATATATTGTTCCATTAAGATGTAAAGAGAATTTTTTTTTATTTCCACTCAGTTTTATTTTGATCACAAAACAATCAAGAAATTTTTACAGAAAAGGCAGAAATTAGTGTAATATGATTTATCACTGGCTTTTAGGTGAATTCTCAATTTGTTGTTAGTTGTATTGATACCGGAATTTCAGGTTCTTGGTCTCGGTGATTTGAAGAATAAATCCGTGGACCACAGATCAGTGGTAAGATAGAATTTGTTTACAGAAAAGAATACAAAAGACACTAAAGCTCCTGGTAGAGAGAGAGAACTCAAGTGGGGAGAGAAAAGAGCTCTCCGTTTCTCTCCCGGTCTTTCCAAGTCTCCGCACTTAGTCTCGTGGTATATATGGGTGCATGGGTTCCTTGGCCAGGAAATGAATGAACACAGTCCCTTCCGCCGGGGCAAGGTGAATGTATGTATCAATGAATGAACACAGTTGCCGGGACAAGGTGAATGAATGTATCAATGAATGAACACAGTTCCTTACGCCGCAAGGTGAATGAATGTATCAATTGAGGCCTAGGAAATTCACATGAAATTGACCTAGGCATAGGAAATGGGGGTTCTGTATTTAGTCTTAAGTGTAAAGTGAAGGAGACACCAATGCGCAGGTGTCTCCTCGGCAGCTGTCCGACCTTTTTGGCTATTGGAGCCTCCTGTGGGGGGTTGGAGGTCCCCCTCCTTGCCTATCATACAGCCCGCTGGTTCCTCGGCCAGGCTGCCGCGGCACAGACACCGCCAAGGTGGAGGCGGCAGGTCTGCTAGCTCTGCTGAGCTAGCAGGGGCGCCAAATGTCCTGCATCAGTATGAAAATCTTTGAAGACCAAAAAGCACTAATAATTGGATTAGTAACCATAATCACTGGTCCCTAAATCATGAAAACCTTAAAAATTATTTTCTGATTCTAAAGGAACCATTTATTTCTCTATTCCTTAGATCCAGCCTTTATTTGTACTTGTTTGTTTCTTTATTTGTAAGGGGAGTGTCTCACTGTGTTGTCCAGGCTGGTCTTAATCTCTTATCCTCTAGCGATCCTCCTGCTTCAGTCTCCAAAAGTGCTGGGATTCCTGGTATGAGCCACCACACTCAACCTGATCCATCCTTTAATGGGTATTATTATATCTCTCAATATTTTTTGTAGATTATAGAGAAAGTTTTAGAGAAGTCCAGCTTATTTGATGTAAAAGAAAGCAATCTAATGAAATTTCATTATCTTCAGTTGATATGGACATACCAGTTTTTCATTTTCTTCTTGTAACTTTTCTTAATTTTTAATGTAAACATGAATATGTAAACACTGTAATCATTTTAATGTAACATGAATATGTAAACCATGTAAACATTAATTTTAATGTAAACATGAACATAATTTATCTCATTAAGATCTTTTTCTGTGTTAATTAGATTGTGGTAATCATTTCATAGTGTATACATATATCCAGTCATCACATTGTACATCTTAATTTATATAATTTTTTTTTTTTGGCTCAAGTGATTCTCTTGCCTCAGCCTCCCAAGTAGTTGGTACTATGGGTGCCTGCCACAATGCCTACGTATATCTTTTTTTTTTTTTTTTTAAGAGACAGAGTCTCACTGTAGTCTCTCAACTCATGAGAGGTTGGTCTCAAACTCATGAGCTCAAGCAATCCACCTGCCTCAGCCTCGCAGAGTGCTAGGATTACAGGCATGAGCCACCTTGCTCAGCCTAATTTATATAACTTTTATTTGCCAGCTGTACTTCAGTGAAGCTAGAAAGAAAAAATATGTTTTTCTGGTTTTTAGGAAGAAAGTCAGTGTTTCAAATTTCAAAACCCAAGGTGAAAAACCATCTTTAGCTATTAGAGAACTTGTTAAACCAATAGAGCACTACTAAAGAGCACTCTAGGAACCAGATGTCCTGGAAGGTTCTTAATTAGTTTCAAATTTTTAGTTTATTTTTCTGAAAGAATGTGGCTTTAATATCATACAGAGATTTGAGACCCTACTAAGTGATATCTACTCTTTTGGTCACTATGGATATGGGATATAGTCACTGGCTCTGAAGGGCTTAGACATAGTTGAAGAGGATTGCTAGAAGTCAGCTTAGACAATGTAGCAATTACAGACCTGCCCGGTAAATATCACACTCAGAACAGTTTCTAAGATTTTCACAAGCTGTGAATTGGAACAAATGTCAGCCTTGTAATTATTTTTATGTATATTTTTGAGTTATTTAAATATTTGATTTTAAGATAAAAGCAACTTATAATTAAACTGTGTGTTATCTTAAAATCAAATACATTAATATGGCTCTTAAAAATAGGATGCTACAGGATACAACACTGTGTTGTTTTTGATGCCTAATGGGAATTTGTTTAGAATTACCTAGGAAGTGTTTCTAAGTTAAACAATTTTGCAATAAATTGTAGTATACCTATCTATATCAAAATACAGTCATGTATTGCTTAACAATTGGAAGTTGCTCTGAGTGAGTGATAAATGAATGTGAAGTCTTAGGATATTATGGCATACTGATATAGACTTTATAAACACTGTACACATAGACCACACTAAATTTACTTTTAAAAATTTCCTTCTGTTCTTCCTTTCTCCCACCTTCCTCCCTCCTTCTTTCCTGTATCCTCAATGAATCCCCAACAATAAAAAAAATTTTCCTTCTTCAAGCAATTAACCATACCTTATTTTAATTCTTTTACTTTACAAACTTTTACTTTTTTTTTTACTTTTTGACTCTTATAATAACATCGATTAAAACATAAACATATTATACAATGGAATAAAAATATTTGCTTTCTTTATATACTTATTTTATACTCTTTTTTCTATTTGAAAAATTTTTAACTTTTTAAATTTTTTTAAAATAAGACACAATCTGGTGGTGCCTGTGGCTCAAAGGAGTAGAGCACCCGCCCCATATGCCAGAGGTGGTGGGTTCAAACCCAGCCCTGGCCAAAAACGGCAAAAAAAAAAGACATAGTCATACCCATTTTCCTAGGCCTTCTCAAGGTCAGTATCATCAATATCTCTTTCTTTCATCTTCACATCTTGTTCCTCTGGAAGGCCTTTGGGGTTAATTATACACATGGAGCTGTCACCTATGATAACAATGCCTTCTTTAGAACACCTCCTGAAAGGAACTGCCTGAGGCTATTTTACAGTTAACTTTTTTTTTCTTTTTTTTTTTTAAACTTTTTTTTTCAATAGGTAGGAGTACATGTATACTCGAAAATAATGATAATAGTATAGTAAATCCACCAGTAACATAGGCATTTATTATCATTTATAAAAAGTATAGAACATACAATTATGTATGATAATGATAATAAATGTCATTTATTTAATGTCATTTATTATCATTATCATACATAATTGTATGTTCTATACTTTTATACAATTGGTAGGGCAGTAAGTTTGACTACACCAGCATCACCAAAAACATGTGAGTAATATGTTGTGCTATAACCTTATGATGGCTACTATATCACTAAGTGAAAGGAATTTTTAGTTCCATTAAAATCTTATGGGATCACTATCACATATGTGGTGTCTTTCACCAAAAGGAACATTGTTAGGCAGTGCATGACTTATAAAATTATTTTCAAGAATATCCATTTTTATTAGGATTATGTTTATATTTTTAGAAAATTTTTTATTCTGTATATTTACCCTAAAATTTCATTATTTGGGTTTAACTAATTTAATTCTTAAAATATGTTTTTATAAAAGAAACAATATTTAGGTATATAAGCTATATAAGGAAAAGTGACACTTATCTCTATATATTGAGAGACAGTAGTTGCTCAGGAAAAATAACTTTATGTTAATAAAAGCACCCTGTAGTAGTAGAGGGAGGAAGGTGGGAGAAAAGAAGAAAGTTCAGTAAGTGCCCTTTGATTTCCCTTTGAAAGGTAGCTGTTCACTACTATACCAGGAACACCCTATGATTTACTTTTCACTTATTCAGGCTACTCATTTAGTTAGTCTAAAACATGATGTTTTTGTTATTTTCTAGAAAGAGGAGATACTTGAATTTTCTTACAGTGTAATTATAATATTTACCTTCTTGTTAGCCTTACTAGACAAGTAATAAAAATTGTGTATTTCTCTGTTATTCAGGTATGTTTTTATTAAATATTGATTTTTTTATAGCTGGTGATTAAGACTGCCATGGGGCAGAAATGAATTAGAAAGTGTAAATTAGGAGATAGTGAATTAGTTCTCAGGGCTGTAACTCAACCATTGTTTGAAAACAAATGAAACAAAGTGTGCATCTTACAGCATCTATTGACTACTTTAAAAACAGAGAGACTTTAATCTCAAATTAGTATAGAATTTTTAGTAATATAATTTTTCAATGATAAAGTTATAATATTAAAGAACCAATTAAAGCTTTCTAAAACTATTGGAAACAAAGAATCTCTTTTTTTTAGAGTGCTATAATAATCTTTAAGCTTGCTTTTTAAAGTCAAAATTTCCCTTACCCTAGATTCTGTCTATAAAATTGATAGTATTTTTTCCACATTACCAGTTTTGTTTTCTTAAAATAACTAAAACTTCAAACTGTTTTCCTTTTAAACTGTCCAAATATCTTATCCTAAGCATATTCCTAAATAAAAGAGGAATGGAAATACTATTTATGTTCTATTCTTATTCTGTTTCTGTTTAGGAAATAGAAATTTTCTCACATAGTAGAAAGGGCTAGATTAGTGTTGTCTGTTATTAATAGCTATGCCATAAATATTTTCCTAAAAGATCTTCAGCTTTTATTGATTTTCCTCTTTTCTGGTAGCCTATTACACGTATTGTCACATCCACACAGTTTTGTCTTTTTTTAATTTCAAAATATTTATAGGGTAATGTTTAATTTCAAAATATTTATAAGGTATGATATTTATATCCTTTATACCCTATAAATACTTATAGAGTATAAGCATTTTTCTTATATGGATCACTTTTGCAATGCTTGAGTCATGCCTGTAAGTGTGCCCATCCCCCATAAATTGTTCACTGTACCTGTTATGTAGGTTTTTGCCCTTCCCTCCTGTTCCTGTCCTCTGCTTGATTTCCTTTGAGTTTTACTTCTCTCTGTGGACATGTGCTCATTAATTACTTCCAATTTAATAGCAAGTATGTGTGGTTTTTGTTTTCCCGTTCTTAAGATACTTCACCTATGATAATGGTCTCCAGTTCCATCCAAAGTGTTGCAAAAGGCATTAATTCATTCTTTTTTATGGCTGAGTAGTACTCTATGGTATACATGGTTACCACATTGTGTTAATCCACTCATGAATTGGTAGGCACTTGGGTTGATTCCCTATCATTGGGATGGTGAATTGTGCTACAATGAACATTCAAGTGCAGGTATCTTTTTGATAAAATGATTTCTTTTCCTTTGGGTCAGTACCCAATAGATTGTATGATAGGTCTACTTTTCGTTCTTTGAGAAATCTCCGTACTATTTTTAATAGAGGTTGTGCTAATTTGTGGTCTCACCAATAGTATGTAAGCATTCCCTTCTGCATCCACACCAGTATCTATTGTTTTTGGACTTTTTAATAAAAGCCATTCTAACTGGGGTAAGGTGATATCTCATTGCAGTTTCAAGTTGCTTTCCCTGATGATTAGTGACGCTGAACATGTTTATTGGCAATTTGTCTATCTTCTTTTGAAAAGTGTTCATTCATGTCTTTTGCCCACTTTTTAATGTGGCTGTTTATTTTTTTTTCTTGCTGATTTACTTGAGCTCTTTGTAGGTGCTAGATATTAGCCCTTTATCAGATGTATAACCTCTTTTAGGGAACTTCTGATGCAGAATCAAAGGCTCTGAAATGTTTGTATCTTTTAAACAGTTAATTCTTAAGTGTTCTTAAAAGAGATGTACACATATATTTATGAATCATTCAGTGACATGAATGTATTAATTTTCAAAACTTTCCTTTGTTTCCAATTTTGAAAATTTGTACATTTGTATAATAATATACAACATTTAAAAGTGACATTTTCAAAGAATGTAAGGCACTAGAAAATACATTTTATTGACACATTGTTAAGTTGGGAGAGAAGTATGAAACTCTTTATTTCCTACTTTTGTTTTTTAAAATATATTTTGGAGTCATTTCACACAATAGCAATGTGAGATAGACACTTTATTATCCTCCACTTTAAAGAGTGAAAATTGCTATTCAAGGAGAAAAGTGAATTACTCAAGGTCACAAAGAGAGTAAGTAGTGAATCAAGATTCTAGCTCCAAACTGTCTGACTCAACAGTCTCAGTCTTATCTACCTTTCTGTGTGTTCTTCTAAGCCATATAATTAGAGATTTGACTTTGAGCCTATACATGGTGAAGGTTTCTTTAAAAATTGACTTCAAATACATTACTGAAAATATAGTCACTTAGAATCTTGTAGTTCAAGAAGCTTTTCTTCTTCGAGAATACAATAAAATCCAAATACACTAATTAGATTAATACCAAGAGTGTGTGTGTGTGTGTGTGTGTGCGTGTGTGTGTCTACAAACACTTCATTTTAAATGTTGTCTAACAACTTACCCACTCTATGTGGATAATAAATCTTAGGTAAAAAGAAAGTGGACTTCTTTAAATACTGATCTTTAAAAAGAGGTGTATGGATAGCCTGATAGGCTAAAAATTTCCTACTTTCTTTAACAAATAAGACTTTATATTTGTCTCCTTGGGCTGTCATAACATACCATACATTGGGTGGCTTAGACAACAGATATTTGTTTCTCACAGTTCTAGAGGCTGAAAAGTCCCAGATTAAGGAATGGTTTGGTTGCTATGACTTCCTGTAACCTTTACTACCTCTTCACATGGCCTAACCTCCAAGTATAGTTAGTCATACTGTGAATTAGGGCTTTATCATACAAATTTTGGTGGTGGAGGTTATAGATATTGAGTTCATACAGACATTTATTCCATCCAGATCACTAACAGTGATGTCAAATGATATCTTGTGAAGAAGGAAAATTCTTCCTGCAAGTTAATAACAAAAATGTAGGAATTCTCCAGCATGTCTTAATAATTAATGATTATGTTTAATACTTTTTTAAACAGTTTAAATCTTACCCTGTAATTTCTTTTGAAGAAATTAATCCTATAGGTTTACTACCTACTTTTTTTAGATAATTTCCTTTTTTTATTCTAAAAGTCACCTAATGTAAACTTCAAAGTATGACTGCTACTAGAATTTTCTCTATAATCAGAATTTATTAGTAATTTGTCTTGAAAACTTGATATTTCCATCCTAATTCAACACATCATTTAGGGTAATTTTGGAAGTGTGGAGATGTGCCGCTATGACCCTCTACAGGACAACACCGGAGAGGTGGTGGCTGTAAAAAAGCTTCAGCACAGTACTGAAGAGCACCTTAGAGACTTTGAAAGGGAAATTGAAATCCTGAAATCTCTGCAGCATGACAACATTGTAAAGTACAAGGGAGTGTGCTACAGTGCTGGTATGTTAGCCTTTAAAACCTATTTTAAATTCAAGGTTCATCTTTGACATCCTAGTTAATAGAAACATATAGTGTCCTAAAATCTGACTTTATGTCTTTGCCTATAGAGAGAAGCATTCTCTAATGACCGGAGATTGTGCTTGGTGATCATGGACTATAATTATAAGAAGTCTCTGGCTACTTGGTTAATCTTTTCACCACTGGCTTAAAATTTACAAAGAAACTATCATTTTTAGACTGGGCATGGTAATTCATGACCACATTCCTCGCACACTGGGAGACTGAGAAGGGGTGCTGCCTTGAGCTCAGAAGTTTGAGATCAGCCTGAGCAAAAGCAAGACCCCTTTTTACCAAATTAAAAAAAAAAATTAGCCAGGTGTTGTGGCAGTCACCTAGTACCAGCTACTTGGGAGGCTGAAGCAGGAGGATCTCTTGAACCCAGGAATTTGAAGTTGCAGTGAGCTAGGCTGATGCCATGGCACTCTGGCCTGCGGCAACAGAGAGACTACGTCTCAAATAAAAGGATCTTTTTTCTTTTTTTGAGACAGAGTCTCACTATGTCGCCCTCAGAGTGTCGTGGCATCACAGTTCACAGCAACCTCTAACTCTAGAGCTTAAGCCTTTCTCTTCCCTCAACCTCCCAAGTAGCTGGGACAGGCATCCACCAACACCCAGCTATTTTTTGTTGTTGTTGTTGTCATTGTTGTTTGGCGGGCCTGGACTGGTGCAAACCCACCAGCTCTGGTGTATGGGGCTGGCGCCCAAGCTGCTGAGTTACAAGCGCCAAGCCAAAAATGGATTATTTTTAAAGAAAGAAATCATCTTTACTTACATTTCTGTAAAAACATCATTTTTAAATTAAATGCTTTTTATTTAGTATAAATTAGGAGAAAAGTTATCTCATCAATTTATTTTGGTTCACTTAAAGGATTAGAGAAAATTAAAATATAAATATTTGTAAAGCTCTGTTTAAAATTTTATGATACAAAAAGCCTGTGTTCTTAACTACTACATCACCTTAATTTATAA
The DNA here is from genome assembly GCA_963573935.1 of Arctocebus calabarensis. Lineage (NCBI taxonomy): Eukaryota > Metazoa > Chordata > Mammalia > Primates > Lorisidae > Arctocebus > Arctocebus calabarensis. The sequence continues at coordinate 27,390 of CAUYON010107419.1, forward strand.
TAAAGTTTTATAATTCTAGACTCAGACTTTATATATGTTGAAGTTATATTTATATATGGTTGCTTTCTAATATTTCATAAGTAAAATATGGCAAAGTAAAACATTGTGTTTTTATTTATATGTTAAAAGGCCGACGTAATTTAAGATTAATTATGGAATATTTACCATATGGAAGTTTACGAGACTATCTCCAAAAACATAAAGAACGAATAGACCACAAAAAACTTCTACAGTACACATCTCAGATATGCAAGGTACTTAACATCCTGGTTACTTATTAAAGATGAAATGAATTTGTTGAAGTAATTGTTAGGAAATCCTTTAGACTTTTTCTTAGATAATAAAGGAAGTATATAGGAGTAAGACCATTTAAATTGTTTATGTTGATAAAACTAGCTGAAAGAAAAATTTATTTCATCCATAGGGTATGGAGTATCTTGGAACAAAAAGGTATATCCATAGGGATCTGGCAACAAGAAATATATTGGTGGAGAATGAGAACAGAGTTAAAATTGGAGATTTTGGCTTAACCAAAGTCTTGCCACAAGACAAAGAATACTACAAAGTGAAAGAACCTGGTGAAAGTCCCATATTTTGGTGAGTATATTACAGTATAATAAAGTGAAATTTTAGAGCACAGACTTCAAAATTATTATTGTTTAATAGTTTGTGATTTATAATAATAGTTAACATTTATCATAAGCTTACATTGGGCTAAATACATTTCATAGAATACCTCATTTAATTCTTATAATAACCCTGTAAGCCTGAGGAAACTAAAGCACAGTTTAAATAGCTTGCTTAAGGTCACATGGCTAATAAACAGAACTGGGATTCTTACCTATATAGTCTGATCTCAGAATTTATGCTTTTAAACTTTCATAACTATGGTAATGCTGAAGCTGAAGGTACTTTTTGATATTCAATTAAAATTGTGAATTAATCATGAGAAGCATTCACATCTAATTTTTTATGTGTTACATGTGTACATTGTTGTTTCTATTGATCTGTGCTTTGATGCAAAATTTTCTTTTTCTGTGCCTTCATTTGTTTATGCCACATTTGTTTTCTAGGGATGACTTGGTGTAATTATATTCAATGTTTTGGTTTTGTATATGTTCCAAATAGATTTTAATTCTGATTTCTTCATACATTAAAATAATACTGTTAAGTTGATATGTGAGTCAGATGTTTTAAAAGAGGGATTTGGGGTCTTCTTTATTTTAGTTGAGTGTGTTTTATTTATATTCTGGATATATGATGAGAAAGCTAGAATTACTAATATAAACAATATAACATAATTATAATTTATAACTTAATGTAGAAATATTTTATAGGATTTATCAGAATTATTAGAAATACAGAGACTATTCAGTTTTTACTGCTAAGTTCATGGATCATCTGTATGTGCTAGTTATCTTCATTTTAATTGGTATCTATAAATTTTACAACTAACCCTCACTATTGCAAATTGTTAGTCCAAAAAGAAATAGGTAAGAAAACATTCGTGATTTAGAATAAATTGATTATTTCTACAGTAGAGTAACTTACAAGGCTGTTATGAATGTGTTTAAAGAAGAACCCTTATCCTATAGAGATGCATCCTGAAATAATTATGGTTGAAATACTACCATGTCTGGGATTCACTTCACATAATTCTATTGGGGCAGAGGTGTAAAGTAATATATGAAGCAGAAGGGGCAATGAGTTAAGTTCAGTGACAGGTACATAGTTGTTCATTTTTCTCTAATTTATGTAGGTTTGCAATTTCTTTTAAAATTAAAAAGATTTTGAGGAATGTCCTCTTAATAGTCATTAGCATTACCATCTTCTAATTATTTTTAGGGTGTAAGTGAAACTAAAATATAAGACTTATCAAAATATGATCATATGCTTTGGTCTTAATCTAAATGAAATGTGAATTTTATTTTTTTTTCTAGCTAGAATGAGAAATTTAAAAAAGTTAAGTGGAATTAGCTGGCAATCAATAAATATTACTTATACGTGGGCCATTATGAAAGTTTTGAGATACACAAAAATCAAGGAAGGTAAAATCTGCATAGATGGAAACAAATGAAGCCCTTCTGACAACCCTGATAAGCCAAGCAAGTTGAAACTTGCCTGAGCGAATCAGAAAGGATACTATCGACTGCGTTTCTTCAAAGTGAAATAATGGACCATAACACAGTCTATCTTAAAACTTTTGTAGTGACCTACGTATGAAGATCCAGTGATTTGGGCATACTTAATGATTACAATTTAATAAATATTTATTAAGTACCTGCTGTGCTCCAAATACACACAAAGAGCTTGAGATAAGAAGGTAAGATTAGCATCAGAAAAAAAGGACTGTCCTTTGGTAGGAAGGCTAAAGCAAAAGGAAAAATTTGATATGGCAAACAAATTCACCTGACAGGTCCACTAACCCCAATTCCTTCCCTTTAAGTCTTTATAATTTAGGAAAAGTCAAATGTATAACCAAATCATTGCAAATCAGTGTGTAAATACAATAATTAAGAAAATGGAAAAACATAGGAATACAGATAATTCTACTTTGGGCTTAAGTCAACCATAGAGAACAACTAAGAGATGACATTTCAACTATTGATTAGTAGGGGTTTGCCAGACAAGACAAGAGGAAGGGCTTTCCAAGAAGTGGTAGACAAGAACAAAGAGGATCAGAGGCTTGAAAGTTAATGACATAATCACAAGACAAACACAGAATAAGAATAATTAGGACTGGGAAACGAATGAGTAGTGCTATGGTTTGATTGTGTGCCCTCCAAAATTCAGGTGTTGCCAGTGTGATAGTATAATTAATAACAGGTAAGACCTTTAGGAGATAAAATAGGTGATCAAATATTTTCCTTTTTATATGGCCAAACACATATAACCTATTACATACAAATTCTCAGGACAAATATTAACTACTACTTAAGTAGGAGACCTTGACAATACTTTTTGTTACACACAGTTCATCCTGTGGTCATCTAAATTTGGCTTCATACAAAGGAAAAATGTACTTTTCGTATCTTCAAGACAGGAGATAGTTTTGCAGCTTGGAAAGAGGCTTTTGCAGAAGTTAGGCTTCTACCCTCCCACAGCAACTGGGAGGTAGGGTGCTCTCCTCCTTGATTATATTCCAGATAGATAGTTACAGGTTCTTGAGAAAGATATTTCTGGGGCAATAAGGTTGGACAAGAGGCTTTTAAACAAGAGCTCTCAAAAATACATACAGTTTAAATTGACAGAGAATTTACAATTATAAGTTTTCCAAATGCTCTAAGAAAAAAAGGAGAAGAATCTTTCCTGTTATTTTTCAACAGAAAGAATTAAGTTTTTTTCCTTTTTATTTGTACTTACCATTACATAAGTGATGGAACAGACAGAAAAAAGCTGTGGAGATGAGGGGGAAATTACAAAGAATTCTACCATGAAAACCAGAGGAAGAAAAATATTTTGTAAGGGGAGAGGGAATAGTTCTGTCTTCAAGGAAATTACCTTCCCCTTGTGGTATAAAACTAATATACTTTTTAAAATAACATAAGTAGATACATAAAGTTTGTTTGATCACTTCTGGATTAAGTGTATTTTCTCACTTTCTGTATTCTTTAGACATATAAAGTTTTTTAAAAGCTAAATATGGAAGGAATATAACATTAGCTACTTGTTTAATTGTGTAGTATAGACTATTAGTACCATAGAAATTCAGTAGCATGAGGTCATTAAGACCTTGATTTGTGGAGAAAAAGGAAGTTTAAATTAGATTTTGAGGAGAGATTAAATTTATATAAGTCGTATTTTTAAACTCAAAGATCTAAAACAGATATCTCTATAGCCATCTCTATAATAAAGATAAACTTAGCATTGGAACCATCATATTCACAGCCCATTAACCAAAACGCTTCCTTGGACAGTGTTAATGCTTTTAGTGAATAATGACATCATTTCTTTCTGTGCTTCCTCTCATTATCATCCCCCTTCAAATTAACAAGTCTTGTTCCATTCCAGAAGCCATTTTTTTCCTCCATGATACTTATCTGGATTCATAAAAATTAACTTGCAAAGAGCACCTTATTTTTCACTTCTTAGAAGGCACTTTGCAGTTAACTCTAGTGCTGCTTATGGAGATTATAGTAAATTTATTTGGATTTTAGTTATCTTTCTATATCAGAAGTTTCCAAATTCATCCCCAGGTTTAAGGATTTGTGGGATGATTCCCAGGACACAGCATATAGCCATATTGATGACAATGATTCATTCCAGGGAAAGAATACAAAACAATATCAGCAAAGGGAGAAAGTATACAGGACAATCCTGGAGGAAACCAAGCACAAAATTCTAAGAGCCTATCCCGGTGAAGTGTGTGTTGGACAAGCTTAATTTTCCCACCAATGAATTGCAGCAACATGTGTGAAATGTTACCAGGGAAGCTTATTAGAGGCTTCCTTCCCAAGATTTTTATTGAGGTTGTTGCATAGGCAACTTCTGCCTGACATATACCAAAATCCCAAACTCCTAGAAGGAAAACAGATGTTAGCATAAACCTTATTGTTTGTGCAAACAATCTAAGCATAGTGAGTCACTTATATCATTTACGGAATTGTGGACTCTTCCTAGGTTCCCAGGTGCCAGCTAAGTGTCAGCATGGCAAGGAGGCCCTTATGAGCATAACAGCCTCAGGCCTGCTCTGTTAATTTTTTTCTCTATTACCTTGTTTTTCTAAATACGGTGATTTGCAGGTAAAATCCAATTGGTACATCAAGTAACTGTCTTGTAAATACTTTGCATATATTACAGGTATGCTCCAGAATCACTGACAGAGAGCAAATTTTCTGTGGCCTCAGATGTTTGGAGCTTTGGAGTGGTTCTATATGAACTTTTCACATATATTGAGAAAAGTAAAAGTCCACCAGCGGTCAGTGTGCTTTTTACTCACTTTCAGTTTTTGGGTTTTTTTTTTAACATGAGAAAGGCTTTATTCAAAGAATAATAAATGTAGAGTTCATTTTAGAGCCTCTTATTTCTTATTTATAAGGCAAAGCCAACAAAATAACCCCACAAACTTACTCATCAAACTAAATTTTTAAAAGGAGTTATTAGATCACTGTTTAATATATTCTCTTAATATTCTTTTTAGTAAATCCAATAAGATCATTCATTCTAGGAATTATTGGATAAGTTAAAATAAGCCTTTTAAAGTCATTGTTTCCTGTTCATTGTAGTTTTTTAATATGGAAAATATTAAAAATGAAACTTACCTCTAATGCAATTACTCAGAGATAACTATCATTTTATTATTATGGTATGCTTTCTTCCAGGAGTCTTTTTGTTATATATATAAAAGCTCCCCAAAAATGTATATAAATGTTAAGAATGAGAAAAACTATTAACATTGTAACTCAAATAACATTGACTTCTGCAATTACCAGAGATACAAGATATAATATTCTAGATAACAAATGCTGTTGGTAAATACTGAGTACAACAATGTTAATACAGGTTTTTTCATTCTTTTATATACAGTTTTTTGGCAACATCTGTGTATTTTATAAAATTAAGGTCATACTGTGCAGGTTGCTTTCCTGGTATTTCATTAAATATTATAATGTGATATTTACTGTATTAGAAATTTTTATAGCAAGTATCATTTCTAAGTGCTGAATAGCATTCTGTTGTACGGATATATACATCTGGGCAATCATTTTCAGTTTTTCAGTATTTTAAGTAGCACTTCAATGGATATAGTGAACATCATTATACATAAATGTTATGTTTATTTCTAGCTATCATTTTAGAATAGAAGTATTAGTAAAAGGTTTTGACCTATTTTAAAGATTTTTGATTATTTCAAAATGCTTTCTAGAGGCTCGACGCCTGTGGCTCAATGGGCTAAGGCCCCAGCCATGTACACCTGAGCTGGCGGTTCGAATCCAGCCCAGGCCTGCCAAACAATGATGGCTGCAACCAAAAAATGGCCGGGCGTTGTGGTGGGCTCCTGTAGTCCCAGCTACTTGGGAGGCAGAGGCAGGAGACTCGCTTGAGCC
>CAUYON010107422.1:0-41533 GCA_963573935.1 Arctocebus calabarensis
CAATGTCTTTATATAGTGATCAAGAAAATGCCATGAAGGCTATCTATAACAGTACGATGAAAACATTTCTGAATGTATATGAATCATGCCCTATGATTGCACCAATGTACAGAATTATGATTCAATAAAATTATAAAAAAAAAAATTGGGGGTTATTATGAATATACATGCTATGATAATTCCTATACACTTCTCTTTGTAAACATATGACCTCAGTCTTCTTGAGTGAATACCTAGAAGAAAATTACTGAAAAACAGATTGAGTATATTTTCATCTTTGTAAAAAGCTGCCAAAATTTTTTCCAAATCTATTAAACTATTTAATATACTCATTAGCAAAGAAAAAGAGTACCAATATCTTTTCTTTAAGAGATGGGGTATTGCTGTAACTCCCAGGCTGGCCTGCAGGGTCTATTCACAGGGGTGTTGCTGTAACTCCCAGGCTGGCCTCAGGGTCTATTCACAGGCAGAACCTAGCGCTGTACACTCTTAAACTCCTAGGCTCTACCAATCTTTCTGCTGTCCCTTGGAGTAGTCCTGAGTAGCTGAGGCTCCTTCTACTTGCCAGAGAGGCCACTTTCCGCATCCTGATATCTTACCAACATCTTTACCATAATTTTTATAATCAATGTTTTTATTTTAGCAATTGTGCAAGGATTACAGTCACATAATTTTAGTTCTAATTTACATTTTCTTGGTTAATAGTACTATTGTGCCTTCTTCCATGTACTGATTGGGCCATTTATAAATACTCAATGTGAAGGCTGTTGCTCATTTATTATCAAATTTTATTTTTCAATTATAATCTGTAGAATTTTCCACATATTCTACATTTGTGTTTCTATCAGATATATCTATGGAGAATAAATTATCCTAAGTTGTCGCATTTTTACCTTCTTAATGGTGTCTTTTGAAACTGAGATTTAAAAAATTATCTTAAAATAAGATAAATATTTGACTTTGATAATATCCTTTTATCTTTTTCATTCATTTTTAGTGTCTTTAAGTCAATTTAGTATCTTTAAGTCCAAAATAATGTAAAGATACATTATCGTTTGTATCTTTAGGTCTAAGATAATGAATATAATCCTTTGTCTATTTTTTTTAATCCTTTGTCTTTTTCTAGAAGCCCCATGGTTTTAGCTTTTGCACAAAGATCTCTAATATTCTCTAAATTATTCGTTAAAATATATGGAAAGGGCGAAAACATTCAACATTTTTTTTCTATAAAGATATCAAGTTGATCTAGTCCCATTATTAAAAGGGTTATTTCTTAACCATTTTAGGTCTGACCAGAAAAGAAGCAGTAGGAGGGAAATACTAAGAGATTTATTGTAAGAAATTATAGTACTACAAGGAATGCAATGACGGTGGCTAGCTAGACAACTGTGCATGGCACAGGGCTGGCTGTCAGGAAGGGCAACTGGAACTCTCAAAGCTTGATTTGATGTCCACAGGTGGATTTTCTTCCTCTTCATGGAGGCCTCACCTCTGCTTTTAATGCCTTTCAATGCTCTAAATCTATCCATGTGATATATAAAAATTTTCCTTATTCCTGAGGACAGGAGGCTCCATACCACCCTGATTATAAGACTACATTAAGTAAAATAATAATAGACGTTAATTTGCATCTACTAAACATTCAGAGCAACAACTAGATTATTACCTTGTTGAATAGCTGGGGACAAGACCCTTATACAATTAGCTAAAAATCAACATACCATGCATATAAGGGACTGTGTCTGCACTGTGCATGTGATATTCTACTGATATATTTTGATATTCCCTTTATCACTATCACACTATTTAATTATTAAGGAACATTAATTGTCAGGAACTCATATGGGCTGGAGAGGCAGCTGAGCCTTCAATGTGTTGAAGTAGCAGATTATAGAAACACCCACAAGGAAAATAGTGAAGGCTTTAATCAATTATTGTCTCCGTATAAGCAAGAGGTTAAAATGAAACTCATTTATTTTATTTTTTATTTTTTTCCCTTCTCTCTCTCTCTCTCAGATTTTATCACCCTATCTTCAAGATTACTATTTTTTCAGCTGTGTTGACATTTGTTGTTGTTGATGTTGTTGGGGATTCATTGAGGGTATCAAGAACCAGATTACAATGATTGCATTTGTTAGGTAAAGTTGACTTTTCTAATAAAAGTTTCTTCATTGTTGTGTTTCAACATCTGGCATTTCCATTTGATCCATTATAATAGTTTCCACCCCTCTGATGAAATTATCTGTCTAATCTTGCTCATTGTACACTATTTTTATTTGATCCTTTAACATGTTATATTTATTTTTCTTTTTTTAGATCTTGTATACCATCTTAATGAATTTATTCTGGGGAAATAATTTAAGACAAAGATAATCAAATAATTGTGTACAATGTTCATATCAGCATCATTAATAACAGGGAAGAAAGTGAGAAACCAATATTTTAGTAAATTAGTAACATTAGGATACAATTTAAGACACAAAAGTATAATTGTGGAAATCATATCAACACAGTGGAAATGCTTGACATGATACTAAGTGAATAAAAGTGTATTAAATACAATTTTGAGACCTTTTCTGATATTCATACATATGCTGGCATATTGCTGTATGAAACCAGCACATTGTACCCCTTGATTGCACTATTGTACACAGCTATGATTTAATAATAAAGACAATAAAATAAAAAAAAAGATATCCCACCATTATTATAATACTTCTTTTTAAATTTTAATATTTTATGTTAATATCCAGGTCTCAGCAATATAACATGTTATATTTAATGATACGTTTAAAATAATGCACTTAAAAAAATCCCTCATCACATAGTTCCAGTTACCTCTGTCATATTTAAGTCAGGTTCTTGATTGTTTTGTCACTTAGCAATCTTGTTCTTTCCTACTTTCCAATGTATGATGACATTTTTTATGAAAGTTGGACATCTTGTGCAGGACAACAGAGAATCAAGTTAAGTACATTTGATGCCTAAAATTTAGTGCATGCTTACTTCTGCTAGCCCTTTATTGCTGTAGTTTGAGGTAACGTTCCCACAGTGTGGCTTGTGTTTGATATTTATTTTGCTGTTTACCCTTAGAGCAGCAGATATTTTAAACTGCTCTAGTTTATAATCTTACATCAAGCTGTGGGTTTGTGTGTCAGAAGGCTATTTTAAATGCCCACTGACCTTTATGTCTATTTCTTCTCTCTGTGAGGCACCTCGGTGAGTGTCTGTTTCTTTCCCCTTGCAAATCTGTCTTCAAAGTTTCCCTGTTCAATCAATCAATGTTTCTTAGCCTGACCCCGGGGAGCAGAAAGTGGATGGTCTGTGGTTTTCCAAGTCTTACCTTGATAAGTACAGTGTCCCTGGGTCTCTGGATCATTGTCTCAGTCTGCTTTCCCTTTTCCTGGCTTTACCTCCAGTCCAGCATTTTTTCCTATCCTTTCCTCTTGTGCTAGAGAATTATCTTGTTTCTTTCCTGCATATGCAATGAGTTGTTGCCAATAATGTATTCCTCCAGCACATTAAGGGTTTTCTTACACAGAAGAAATGGAAGAGAAGGCTCCAGTCTGCACATTTTGCTCCTCTTACAATGGAGATGGTTTCTATTCACCAGGATTGCTCAACGATGACTGTTTTCAAGACTCTGCTTTTTCTTTCTTTCTTTTTTTTTATTCCCCCATAACTGGTGAAATAGGAAAGACTGAAAGAGGAGACAAATTCCTTGTACATGTGTGAATCTTGTGAATTCTATACTTTCTTATCAACCGGTTGTTGACTATTTTAGGGAAAGTTTTTACGTGTCTGGCTTCCCCTGGACACCTCTACAGGACCGAAACCCTGTCTGTCCTTTAACCCACTTGATTCTGTAGGTTCTCTGAGGGTTGAGGGAAAGTTCTGAACTCACAGGGCTTTTCATTCTCTTTTTTGTGTCATTTTATTCTTTTTTTTCTGTGAAAGTGACAGCATAGTCAAACCTCCATATCCTAAAAGGGAACCTAAAGTCCAAGAGTTCTTTATTTTTTAATTTTTATTAACTTTTAATTAAAATAATAACCGTATACACTTATGGAGTACAATGTGATGATCTGATATACAACGTGGGATGATTAAATCAAACTGATTAATATAGCCATCACCTCACTTATTTTTTAGTTGTAAGACATTAAAAATTTACTCTTAGTTATTTTGTAATATACCCTTGCATTGTGCACATTAGGTGAGATCCCACCAAATGCCCTTCCCCCAAGAGTTCTTTCTGTTTTTGGAGACAGAGCCTCAAGCTGTCACCTTGGATAGAGTGCTGTGGCATCACAGCTCACAGCAACCTCCAACTCCTGGGCTCAAGTGAGTCTCCTGCCTCAGCCTCCCAAGTAGCTGAGACTACAGGTGCCTGCCACAATGCCCGGCCATTTTTTGGTTGCAGCCGTCATTGTTGTTTGGCGGCCCCGGGCTGGATTCGAACCCGCCAGCTCGGGTGTACGTAGCTGGTGCCTTTGCCCATTGAGCCACAAGCACTGAGCCAAGTTATTTCTTAAGGTGTTACAAACAGGTCAGTTCCTGAAAGGAGTTGTGTAGGCTACCACTCTGTGATCCAGTGTTCAGAAAGTGAAAAATTTTAATGCTCAAATCCACACACTTTAATCTGGATTTATACTTTTATGCAAAGGAACTAATCCAAAAGTAGAAATCCCTGAAATAATTCATTTTTTTTGTTTTATTCTTTAGTCAACAAGAACAAGCTGACCTTTAACTATTCGGCTTAATTAATGACTTGGTGAAATCACATGAGTTCCAATTTTATACTTCTTCTATAAATTAACAGGTAATGGTTGTTATTTACTTTGTTGCTATTTATTAAATAATTCTCTGTTCTTCTATTTATGAACTTCAAAGAATGCAAGCCAAGGAAGAAAGAAGAACCATATCAGATAATACATTCTTTGAGACTGAAATAATGCAAGGAGGGAAGAGTCAATCCTTCAGTCAAGTTCAAACAATTGTAGTGTAAAAACTATACAAGATTGTTTCCCGTCAAAATTTATTTGTAGGGTTACTAGCAGCATGAAATACAAACACAAACGACTTATTTTCAGAATGAATTTAACTACCAGTGTTGAAAATAATCTTTAAGAAAAATTAGAAGCCGGGCATTGTGGCAGGGTATTCAGGAGGCTGAGGCAAGAGAATCGCCTAAGCCCAAGAGCTGCAGGTTGCTGTGAGCTGTGACATCACAGCACTCTACCAAGGGTGACAAAGTGAGACTGTCTCTAAAAAAAAAAAAGAAAGAAAGAAAAAAAGAAAAAAAGAAAAGAAACATTTGAAACTGAGGAGTAAAGCAAAAAACAATTAAAAATGAGAAAGTATAACAAAACAAAATTATATGATTAAAATCCAAAAATTGTAAAGTATTACCTTATCTCAACACTCCTACAGGTAAAAGGTCTGTGTCAAAACAAGAAACAATATTCTTTTTCCAAGAATATATCAGCCTAAACCTCTAAACATTTAGATAACATACTGATTCAATTCATTTACTAATATTCAAAATTGTATAAATTCATAATTATAATTTACCAGATAAACAGAAGTAAAGACAAAGACAATATGGGCCTTTCAAAAGATGCAGGAAAAGCATTTGACAAAGTTTGGCAACCATGTTTGCATAGATATGACATTTCTTAGACTGATATAAGCCATCTGTGGAAAACCCACAGCCAAAATTATTTCGAATTGAGAAAATGGTTAAATCACCTGAACTCCTGAGAGGTAAGGAACAGCCTGAGCAAGAGGAGATCCAGTCACTAACAAACACAGAAAAATTAGCCACATGTTGTGGCTGCCAGTAGTCTCAGCTACTCGGGAGATCGAGGCAAGAGAATTGCTTGAGCCCAAGAGTTTGAGGTTCTCGTGAGTTATGACACCATGACACTCTGCCCAGGGTAACAGAAAGGTACTCTGTGTCAAACAAAAAAAAAATTCCATACTACCGAAAGCAATCTACAGATTATTTAGTGCATTCTCCATTAATATATTAATGTCATGTTTTGAAGAACTTGAAAAAGTAGTTCTTTATTTTGTATGGAACTAGAAAAACCCTTACAGATTTTTACATTTTTTTTTATTTTTACATATACATGTGTTAATTAGGTTTCCACTTTTTGCCTTCACAGAATTTAAAAGGCTTTAAATTTAATAACAATAACAATGTTTAAGATAAGGATTAGAAACCCTGAACAGCCAAGCAATTCTATGCAATAAAAACCAGGGAGGAGAATTTGTGTGCTTGCACTTCATGGGTACAATGTAAGGGTCTATGACCCACCACTGAAGTGTGGGACACAACTACAACGGGAACTCTACCTAACAAATGCAGGCACTGTGACCTAATTGTGTGTACCCTCACATTAATCTGAAATAAAAAAATAAAAATATGTCTCTTTAAATCAATTTAATTCAGCAAACATGATGTGCATAATAGAATGAGATCTGCTTATACATTTATGAAGAGTATCTAATAACAGTCACATTAACATTCTGAATCTTTGGCTGATTATTTTAGGATCTCTAATATATAGTGAAAATTTTAGATCATTTTGAAATACATGTAATTCAGGATGTCTCCAGAAGGTTACAATTTTAGATTCTAATCAGCACCTACCATCCTGCCATCCATATCTAGGGGATTATGCACCTTTCTTTGAATATTTAATAATACCTTTTAGACCTATGGTAATTCAAAAAGAAAAATAAAGAGCTAACTTACCTTGACAATTTAAAAAAAAAAATCCATCCTTTAAGTACTGCAAAGTAGCCTTGTACCAGAGACTGAGCCAATTAGCCCTGCCACTCACAGACAGCAAAGTACAAAATGGATCTGAGGTTAGAATTTTGAGATATCAGATTTAATGCATGACTTGAATGGCTTGTCTTGTGGTGCGCTGAAACCTTTGGCATATTTTTGGCAATGTGAATAATGATTGACAATGATGTATAAGGGGAATTTTGGACATGATAGAAATAGGTCAATGTTCAAGTTTGTTCCTCTGTTAAAAGGACAGAAGCAAATTCTAGAAAATTGTCAGAGCTTAGTTTTATTTTCCTCCTCTATGAAATAAGATTTTGTTCGGCCACACAGCTGCAGTTTGATACTGACAAGGCTGTAGAAATGTGGTTTCCTCATAAAATATGAAGAAACATTTTTCCTTAAAAAACGGTAATGAAGCAAAACACAGAATAAAGTCACAAGACTTGGATTATAATTAGAAATATTTTGCAAACTACCTGTATACGCTTGGATGATCAAAAGAGTCATTTTGTTCTCCAGTTTACAGAAATAGAAAATGAGAAAAATGACTAAATAACTTTAAAGTCCCTCCCAGTTATAAACAAAACAAGAAAACCCAAGACTATTCATCATCTTAATTGCCTGTTTCCTTAACTCTTGTTGCCGCATTACAGAGTAAACGTTCAATGAAACGGTTCAGTTCAGTTTTAATTTGAGCGAAAGCCCATGTGCTAATGCTAAAGTAATTACGCAACAATGAAAATACGATAAATTGAAATGTTTGCTCTCTTCCAGAATATAATAAAAAGACATTTGGGGGAAAATAAAAACAATTCATTATAGGTTCATATGAGCTATTAACCTAAAGTAATGCTTCTTTTTTGACAAATATTGTGAATTATAATGCAAAAGTATTTTTAAGGAAAAACTAGTAGGAGTTATGATACACAGAGATCATATGTACTTTCCATCCACATACAATTTACGTAGTTAAGTGATTTTTTTTTTAAAAAAAGAAAGTTACTTATAAAACCTGATGAATTAGCAATCTATATTAAATGAGGATGTTTACAAATCCCATTTGCCATAAAAAAGAAAAAAAAAGTTGAAATTTAGAGGTTCGGATTTTCCTTTCTTATTGTAGTTATCTTTTAGGCATAAACATAATTTTTAAATTTTAATTCATCCATAATCGATATACATATTGTGAGGGCACATGTGATATGTTGATACTCTCATAAATTAAAGCAAGGAAATTAAGATATGCATCACCTTAAATACATTTATTTTCTTTGTGGTAGGAACATTCAAATTATTTTTTTCTAGCTAGCATTTTTTTTTTTGTCTGTTTCTTTGAGAGATGAGGTTTTTCTCTGGGAAACCAATCTGGAGACAATCATAGCTCACTATGGCCTCAAACTCCAAGGCTCTTGGGAACCTTCCTATGTCATCCTTAAGTAGATGGGATGACACATGGACACCACCGCACCAGGCTAATTTTTAAAGTTCTTTGTAGACGGGGTCTTACTTTGTTGCTCAGGCTGGTCTGGAACTTCTAACTACAAGGGATCCTGTCCCCTTAGATTCCCAAAGCTCTGGGACTACAGGCCTGAACCTCCACTCTCACCCCCCTTGTAGCTACTCTGAAATGTGTTAGTACAATCAATTAATGTTGATTATAGTCACTCCACTGATCTACTGAACAACAGGTCTTATTTATTTGCTATATTCTTTATCTGTTTTCTAACTATATATTTGTATCCAATTGTCAACATCACTGTATTATCTCCGAACCCTCCAAACACTTCCTAGCCTCTGGGAAGGAATCTAACTCTGCGTCTTCAAGAGATCCACTTTTTTAGGTCCCATATGTGAATGAGGACATATGGTATTTGCCTTTCTCTGTCTAGAGTATTCCTCTTAACATAATGACCTCCAATTCCCATCCATGTTGCTGCCCGTAACAGGATTTTATTCTTTTCATGGTCACTCATATTCCTTTGCATATATACCACACTTTATTTCACATTCACACACTAATAGGCATATAGGTTGATTCCATATTTTGGCCATTGTAAATAATGCTGCAATAAAGGTATAAGTACAGATATCTCTTTGACATATCAACTTATTTTCTTTTGGACATATAGCCACTAGTGTAATTGAACTGCTGGTTCATATTATTATTCTATTCTTAGTTGCTTGAGGAACCCTCATACTGTTCTCTAAGTGACTGTACTAATTCATATGCCCACCGACAGTGTATCTGTGTTCCCCTTTTTCCCATATCCTCACCAGAATCTGATGTTCCCTTAATTTTGTTAAAAATCATTTTAATTAGGATGAGATAATATCTCACTGTTATTTTGATTTGTATTTTTCTGGTCATTAGTGATGCTGAGAATTTTTTCATATCCTTATTGGCCATTTGTATGTCTTTTTTGGGTAAATGTCCTTAACCAAGTTTTAAATGAAATAAAACATTATAAAATTGAAATAGAATGATATAATATCAATACACTATATAATTGCACAGAAAATATTATAATAATAAGCATATACAAGACTCATTTTATAAGCCAGCAAGATAAGAAATGTAAGACGGTATAGTCATATACCCATGGGATTTTAATGTCTCACATAAGGCAAGGATAAAAAGAGACACTCAAGTTAACTTAAGAGAGTATTAAAAAAAATGTTAGGCTGGTTTGAACTTCATTATTTTATTAGAAATGAACTACTACTCAGATCCAAGATGTTACCATTGATCTTTCTTTTTCTTTTTATTTATTTTTTTCGGAATGTCTTCAAGCCCCATTAAACTGGTCTGGTGTCTATTGGGCACATACTCTATTTCATTCTCTCTCCTTTGTACCATTTTCAAAATTGTAATCCTTAAAAATAATAAATGGTACGTTTTTACTAATTTTGTATAAGTCTTACATATAAAATGTGAAATTAAAAGTCTGTATCATTGTTCATTATCAGGCCTCCATTTATTTCTTTCCTGTCATCTGGTAACCAAGTCACACTCTAAGATCCGGATTTTTTTTTTTTTTTTGAGACAGAATCTCACTCTGTCACCCTGGGCAGGGTGGAACGGCATCAGCCTAGCTCTCAGCAACCTCAGACTCTGGGTCTCAAGCACTTCTCTTGCCTCAGCTTCTAGAGTAACTGGGATTAACGGCACCCACCACAACATCTGAGGCCTTGCTCTTGCTTGGACTGATCTTGAATCCTTGAATGCAAGCAATCCTCCAGCCTCTGCCTCCCAGGGTGCTAGAAATACAGGTGTGAACCACTGCATCGGGCCTGATCCTGAAGTATTTTTAGTTCCTGGCCCACACTAGTTCTTATTCTGTGCAAGCAAGGGCCTGCCTGTAAGATTTTTCAATCCCACATCTTTGTCAGATAAGTCCTCCACTGGTGACAATAATGTTTTAAAATTTCCTGCCAATTATTTATAGTCTCTCTTCTGTAAACCCTATAAACAGCTCTTTTCAAATCAGGTTTTAAACTGAATGGACATTGGCTGCTTAGTAGACTGCTAACAATTAGGGGGCGGGTCTGTCTCTCTTTTCCCACCATTTAGCCATAATAGATACTAAATATTAATTGTATTCATGTCACTGCTAGGCATTTACAGTATTCCAACTTCACTATATTTTAATGCCATCATATATTAAATAAGGTCAAATTAATATACAAGTAGTGACATAATGGAATAGATAACATATTTTATTTTTTTCTATTATAGAGCAGTATGTTTAAATTAGGATATTCTTTGATAGACTAATTAATCATGATAGATAAATGGATTTATTACACACATATTCATTTATGTGTAGTCATTATATTATATTCCTTATAATCAAACAAGTTTAAAACATGTATATGTTTTATGTATTTGTTTCATTATGCAGTCTAAAATTTTTTAAATCAATTACTTCCTTAAGTATTAAGTAAGGGTAAATGCCTTGTAGATAGCTTATTGTCTGTATTAGAGCATTCTACAAAGCTTATTTTTTAAACATATATTTTCGTTAAGTATCCTATACTTCCAGAAACCAGCCATTCTAATTTATTGTTTAACTTTCTTAGTAGCTGATATGGCCTATGGAACCAAGGCAAACTTGCCATTTGGTTGGAAAGATCAGAGAACTTATTCTGACCCAAGAAATAAGGAAACATGAATTATCCTTTTTTACACATAAAATGTACTTTATTGTTTTCTATAAAACAAGAAATGCATACCAGAGAAAGTTCATTTTCAGAGATGGTCCTAGAATTCTAAAGCTGCCAACTCATATTGATTATTCTATTCACTTCCTTCTTGTCTTGAATAAAACTTAGGTAAAATTATTAATACTGAATGTCACCACACACACATGTTTATTTTCTCTAATAAACTTTAATTTTATAGCTCTTTATTTGATAGCTCTTTTGAGATTAAAAACTACATGGGAATGCATACCTTGATAAAAATAAGAATGATACATTGATTGCTTTTGTTATTTCACTAACAATGTTTTAGCTCACAATATAAGAGAATAATTTGAATAAAGAATGAAGAATAGGAAGATTGGTTTTAATTTCATATATTCAAGACATGGTTAAATAAAATACATACTTTTATTTCAAAACTAATTTGATTCAATTTACCAGGTAAACAACTGATACTGGAATTTCAGGTTCTTGGTTTCCTCGGACCACAGGATTAGTGGTAAGTCAGGATTTATTTATAGAAAGAAGCAGAATTGCAACAACTACAAGAACCAAACCTCCTGGCAGAGAGGACCCAGGAGGGGAACAAGCTCTCCTACTCCCTCTCCAAGGTCCCTCAGAGGTCTGTGTTTGAGCTCTCTGCTCAGGGTCTACATAGTCCCAGGGGGTTGTTTTGCTGGAACTCTTAGGACGTGGGTCTTCCTCAGTTACAACCAGCTGTCCAATGAAGACTCAGGCCCTGGAAACTGGCATGACATTGGCCATTTAGAAGAGCTGGAGATAGCACGGCCCATCTTTGAAATGGACTAGCCAGAAGAACTCCGGGAGGAGACAGCAAGGTGTCAGTGCCTCCCCGCTGGTCTCCAACCCTTCCAGCAAGCTGTGACCTCCATCCATCACAGCATCAGCACTGCCAGGGCTAGGGTGGCAGGTCATATGGCCACCTTGTCCTGCATCACTACTATGAAAAACACTCTGGGCCATTCTGGGCCAATACATAAGGAACTATGATATTATCACTCACTTCCACATGCTTGCACTCGTAAACTATGAAGAGCACTCTGTTTTCCATTCTGGGCCAGCACGTGAGGAATTATATTATCACTCACTTCCACATGCTTGCACTCTAAACCACTGAGCAATCTGAAATGCAACAGGTTTTCTTAGATGTTCAAAAGAATTGAATTGTGGTCACAGAGAAAATGACTGCCTTCCAAACTGAAGAGACAGATGGATACAGAGAAACACAGGTTATCAGAGTAGAAGCCTCACAACAGAAACCACCCCCAGAGCAATTGCTATGGGGAAATAGTAAAAACGTGGTAGACAAATGGTGGGTGGCTCAGAGTGGATAAGCTTGAAAGTTACAACGGCACCAGATTCTTAGATATAGTCCACATAATCTCCATAGATTTACTTCTTGGAGTCCTACATGGTTCTTATAGTGAACTTTGAACAAATCCCCTCATGTAACTGGCGGGAGAAGGGAAAAGATAGGCATTAGGAAACATATCCAAAGCATTCTGTTCTTACCAAGGTCTTTTCCCAGCAAGAACTATTTTAGTAGAGCTTGTCTAATCTGGAAGAGGGAAATACCCACCTCTATCCCCCTCTAGCTTTCCATGATGGGGAAGGGAATTAGTAAAATGCAGGCTTCCCTAACCTTCCTATGTAACTTAGAGGTGTGAGGAAGCATTCAAGAAAACAATAGCTAACGGCCCAGGGTTAATACAAAACTGAAAATCATAATACTATGGACTATTTCCCTCTCTCCCAGACGTTATCACAACATCAATAGCATTTTTGTAAAATAACAGTGGTTAAAAAAATAGAAGACCCGTGTATCTCAGACCTTACAGATGAAGACTTTTGTGTCCAAACCCGAGATCAATAGAGGTGAATGAGACGTGAACACTGCAAAATGTTGTAGTCTCCAAAATCAACGGCTATAGAAAACAGTGAACATAGCCAAATTCCTAGACAAATTACTTGATCCCAGTGTCTCATTTCCAGGGTCTCTTTCTGAAGCTCCCACATCCATGGCTGGTATTTTGGCTAAAAACTGGCAAAATCACATGGAGAGAATTTAATAAAAAAAAAAAAAAGAATTTAAAAGTCGTAAGAATGGTAAAGAGAAATGGTGAAGCATCCCTGAGCTACACAAAGAAAATGGCAATGGGAAGAAACATTTATGGGAACACTACAAGAATAATATCTGCAAGACACCATCTGGGCAAGAGGTGTGGCTTTGGATAAAAAGAGACAAGTCACATGCAGAAATGTGGAAAGGATGACTTAGTGAAACAAGTACTCCACACTCCTTTCTTCCTGCTTTCTCACTTCCATGTGGCAATGAAAGTCACTGGAGACAATATTCAAGTGAGACTCCCTGGGAATATGGGGCATCATGAAAGCATAGAATGTAGAACTGTAGGGGAAAATAAAAAATCTAAATATTTACCCTAGGTTCTCATTAATTATTACTACAGCAACATAAGGCATTCTGTTTACCGATTCAAGTGATCCAAATTCAGAATAAAACTGTAAAAGGTTTTAGCAAATTTAACCAAAACTTTAGATGTAGTCAAGAAATTATTAGTTTGTAAATGTTAATGTTGATACACAAATGAATCCTATATTTGAAAAAAAGTTTAAATTTTGACATTTAAAATTATAAAATTATTTGTTACAGTTAACCTTACTGAATTCAAAAATGTCTACTAGATGTGATCTGATACATTATTAAGTGTCTCCAGTCTATCTAAGGTTGTAAACAAGACAATCTGCATTGCAGAAAGATATACAAGTGCTTTCCAGAGAGTTTCGACCCATGTAATAAGAAAAATAGAGACATACATTGTTGGATATCTGTGGAGAGCCCTTGTATAACAAATGAGCTTAAAATAAATATTTGTTAACAATTACTTTATTCTAATTACAGTCACATGAATAGGATGAATAGTTTTCTAAAATCCAGACTACTTAACTCATAAGCATATAAGTGAAGTAAACTACTTTTATTTTTATTCTTAGAAAATGGTAAACAAAAAACAACTATTAAAATTCCCATTTTAGTTAGATAATTGGTACATGATTAGCTTATGATAGTTAAAATTAGGCACAATTATTAATGTCTTTTCTTGATTGTGGGTTATCTTTTTGCATACAACATTGTTTGACTTTATAGAAGTCAATAAAATAATTATGCCAAAATTTTAGGGAGAATTTCTGGCATTTTCAAAATCTGGCCAGGTTGTATTTGTTCTCACTAGCTTTTATGTCAATATGCCTTGAAGTACTCATTTTCACAAAATAAAAGAAAATGACATAGATATCATCAAATTGAGTCATGACTACCTAAAGTGAAGAATTGCTTTCATGCTGTTCGGAAGTGGCTTCCAAAGTATACATTACTCATCCTTCACACTGAGCAGATTTAATTATATATTTTCATTCAACATTTCAAATGGATTAAAGTGAAACAGTTTTCCTTAAATACGGGATTTAGACTTGAAAATCCTGATGCAATGAACTCGCTTCATTATATGTGAAGACAGACTTACTGTGTAATCTCCAATTCTCCTCTTTAAAAAAATAAATGAAAAGTATAGCCTAAAATAATCTAAGAATCGACATTGCTATGCCCAATAGATTTGTCAATGTATTGGTATATAGGTTCATGCTGTTTATTTGCCTTTTATGCTGAGCCAATACAAGAGGAATTGTATTTTCATTACCACAGTGCAATGTGCTTCGTTGAATTTGATTTTATAATCTTCCTCTTTAAGTCATTCAGAATACCAGCTTATCTAAAAACAGAAATGAGGATTTTTTTTCTTCTCTCAGAATGTGACTGAAAATTATTAGAAAGATTATTTCTGATAATCACAGTATTATAGAAAGCAAGGATTTTTGTGACTGCCATCATTGATTTCTTACTCTTTCTCTCCTTTAAAACCACAGTTTGAGTGTTTACAAATACTATCATGAGTCGAACAGTTTAGCTAAAGTTTGTTAAAAATATCAGAAAATCTGCCTGAGAATTTGGAATCAGTTTTTTATTTTTAATTGTCACCTGTAACACCATGAGCAAAATTTGATGTATTCATGGAAATGACAAATACAGGAAGTGAAAAGCATTGAAATATATTTCTGTAAATGACCAAAGAAGACTAATATACACTTAAATATTTCCCATGTGGAAAACAAACTAAAGGAAAAAAATATACTCACATCTCTGCTTATCAGATTAGTTTCTTTTTTTTTTTAATTGCTTCATCGATGACTTAAGGTTATTGTATTTTTTTTTACTCTATTATCTTTTTAACTATCTTTATTATTTAACACATTATAATTACTATTGTTTAATTTTCTTATTAAATGCATGATATTTGCTTGTCATTACCATGAACAATTTACTTATTTCCTCTTGACCACCTTCTCTTCAGATATTCTTACTATATTAAAGATTAGGAAAATGCAACTCACTCAGTGCCATACATTTAATGGCAATTATATAGCCAATATAATTACAAATACATAGGTAAATGTAGTAATATACACAAATACATAAACAATTTTCCTTTTGCATCATATATCATCAATAAGTATAAGAAACTTTTCAAATATTATAAATATGCCTATACATTAAAAGAAAGACTATTCATTATATCACTATATTATTATAAGACATTTCCTAACATAATGTAGCATGCATCTTAGCAGGGTACTGGTGAAACTTATTAAAGGCAGAGTATCAATGTCTTTATATAGTGATCAAGAAAATGCCATTAAGGCTATCTGTAACAGTACGATCAAAATATTTCTGAATCTATATGAAGCACATTGTGCCCTTTGATTGCACCAATGTACACAATTATGATTCAATAACATTATTTAAAAAATGTATATACACACATATTTTGAAAAATACTTTTTCCGGTAAAAGGCACGTGAGGTATTAATAAAATGTTTAATTAATGTTTATTAAAATGATTAATAAAATGATTTTTTTACAATAATATTTCTCTTCTTCAGAAGTTTTAAATTTCCAAGATTTCTCACTACCATGCTTCCTTTCTACAACCAATTTTGTTGTAAAAATGTTGACAGGAGCAGGTTAGAAATGCGGAGAATGAATCCCTGAGGAAAACATGATTCAATTTCATGCATGAGTGTTTATCTCAAAAGTAACTTATTAAACAAGGATAGATTTTAAAAATGGTTCTAATGTTTCAAAAAGGAACAATGACTCAGAGGAAAAGATAGTACAAAAGACTAATGTCTGCCCCTTAATCAGTTTCTTGGTTCCTTGAATTAATCCCTTTGCCAAAAAGTAATTTCAGTGAATAGAATTCCAAATATCAAATAGGACAAATGAAGAATACTGTTTTCTTTTCTTTACTTTTATTAATATCATAGTTAAGTTTTCACATTGTTTCAATTGTTTCTCATTGTTGGGTTGGTTGGTGAGTTTGCCCGCTTTGTTCTATGATAAAATTGCTTGTACACTTGTGTTCCCTGGAAAGTTATCTTCAGCCTGCACAATGCCCCTGATATTTCCCATTCCTTTGTGATTTTCTTTCTGATGTGCACAGTATTTATGGTTTTAGGGTAAGTCCTTGCATATATTTCATTTTGTGGTATTACATTATGGATGCATTTTTAATTTATCTTAGTATATTATGTAATAATTTCATCATGTCTTTTGCATTAAACCTAACACATTGAAAGATATATTTAAGTTGTTGTATTTACATCCACTCCATCAATTCTTACTGCCACAAGTTCTTTCAATACATGAAATGACCTCATTCTTCTTGGCTGTTTTCCTGGTGGTGACACACAGGTTGGTTTTAACTTTCCATCTTTGTAAAGATAATGGGAAAAACAAACAAACAAAATCTTTGTACACATCTACTTACTGAATTTGGGTTTCTCTGAAGATGTATTCCTATAAATAGTTTATCAACATAATTAAGAAACAAGAGTTTTCACCAAGAGCCACCAGATTTTCTCTCAGATTTTCAATTGCACCTTATATTTACCTTGAACTGGGCATGAAGAATGTTACCTTGAGCACGCACTTGAATTCACTTAAACATATTCCAGGTATTATTTACCATCTTTATGGTATTACATTGATCAATCCAGGGACAGGTCTCTCAATTTATTTATTACTTCATTTACATAAATGAATAGAATTTTACAACATTTTCACCAAATCTTGGGCATTCAGTGGTAGATGATGGATATTTCCTAGATTTTGATGACATGTGGTATTCACTTTAATATCTATTCCCAGTTTGTTCCTGTTGCTTGAAAGGAACTGGAGCACGTTGGTATTTCTTGCTGGGTAAGTTCTCTGGAAACAGTAGCTTAGTGGTGAGATGCAAGGTGTTTGTTCAGTATCAATGCCTGTGAAAGGAAGAAGAGGCAAGCCAGACACAGCAGGACAGCAGATAAATTCAAAATTTGCTGAGTGCTCCCATCAAGCCTCCGCCAAGCTGGTGGGGAGCTATGGTTGAGTGTGGCCATAGGAATTGTCCTAGCAGGGCTGAAAATCAAGGGCTTTCTATCCTTGCCCCTTTCAGGCACTGGGATAGATGTGTAATTTCTAAGCTTAGGCTTTATAAGAGACTGAACACTGTCTCTGTGAGTTCTGAGCAACTATGTAAGAAACTTCGAAACCCTGCTTTTACCCTGGTGGAGATTCCCTAGCCATTTGAGAGAAAGTACTACAGAGGTGCAGTTTTTTTGCCATCTCTGCTAAGAGACGCGAGACAGATAAAAATAGCAATTTTATACCTCCCAGACCAGCCTGACACGAGGTGACATCCTTGAGTGCTTTTAGTCAATGTCACATGGCAAAAAATATACAACAGCTGAGCACAGCTCAGAATTTATACATAAGAACACTGGCTGCACTAAAGTGTTTGCTTCAAACGTCTATATTTTGGATCACTTTATGTAATAACATATACGGAATACCAAAAACATACACATAGTCTAAGAGATGTTACCTGTGCATTACCTTTGAAGAAATTGAATAATGGCAGCAATACGTAGTATTGCTTCCCTGTAACACAGTGAACACAGACAACAAGGATGGTGTTCACTCAAAAAACGGCAGTAATCAAATGAGTGCTAACCTGGCCATGTGATGGGCAAGACAGTCAAAGTAAATGACAGGAGCGTAGGGGTCATTTGAGGAGCACAAGGGCATTTGGGAGAGGTACTGAGAATGTGAGAATGTTATGGAAGTACAATAACAACGGAAGTGCAAGTTCACACTGAGCTTCCACCATGCCTGACAAGTGCGCACTTTCAAGGTAAAGGTGAGCTACGTGGTATAGTGTGTGTGTGTGGGGGGCACAGAGGACGGTCCGGGAGGCCTCATGGTGTGTACGTGAGACAGAAATTAGCAGAAGCAGCGTAGGATTCATTCTGAAAACATCAAAATGGAAACTTGTTCTCCAGTGATTATTACAGAAGATGGCTGAATGAAGATGACTCTGATCAGAAGGTGATGAGAATTTGCAGGACCACGGATAGGAGGTAGAGGTGCAATTGAGTTTCCCTCACATTCTCCTGATTTAGCCATCCTCGACTTGTCCCCACTATAGGGACTTTACAGAATACGGTGTTCCAGAGAACACCAGCTACGGTGATGCTCTGGGAGAAACTGAAGCAGCATTCACAGTGATACAAGTGGACACTTTGCTCAGCGCTGCATTTTTTTGCACCGTCTACATGTAAACTACATCCACTGCATTTCAACGTCAACTCACATTTGTATTATGCTACATAAGATTTCCCTGTTAGTAGCACCAGTTCAACTTTAAGTCAGACGCAAAGCTATTGTGTATGTATTGGTTTGTGTATGTGAGTGTATTGTTAATTCATTTCCAAGTGTAAAATTTGTGTTTTATATTAAGAGAAACAGAGACAATTACAGTTTCATATGAAGTATAAATCAGCATGAATTTAAGGAGATTCAAAATAATAAAATTAAACTTAATAACATTACAGATTAAGATTTTATTATTATTTTTATTATATTCTCATTAATCACAGAAAACTACGTCGAATATTGAGGAAAGCTATGAAAATTAAATATTATATTGTAAACATTATAACGCATTGACGCCAGAGTGCCCGGATACCAATGAATTGCCATATGAAAACATTTTTAATCATATAAAGCATATCAAATAGGACTGTTGCTTTAGTTCACAGCAAGTATTGAGCAAGAGATAAATAGTTTATAACATTTTTTAGAATTGTTACAGTGAAGTAATAGGGTTACTAAAATAGTAATATTGTACGATTATAGTAATAGTGTACTATTATAGTAATAGTGTACTATTACTATATAATATGTTAAATGTATATTAGAAAGAAATCTTTAGTTATCTTACGCTTGGTTTCTACACAGACATGTTCCTTTCACTAATGTGTGTGTGTGCGTAGTGATGTCACGCAGTGTAAAATAAATGGGAAACATTCTTTACTGTATCCTTTCCTCATAACTAAATATCTAAAGTCTGTCTATAAAGCTTTAGTCTCCCTAAAAAGTTACAGTCTATCTATAAAGTATTTTGCTCATTTTCTTCACTTGAAATAAAAGCAGAAAAGGAAAATTCTTTTGTGCCTTAATGTGTCTGAATGCCCTAATTTTGTGTTTACCTAAAAACGTCTGATTCTATTATTCCTCACCAAGACAGACAGGCAGATAAATTCTATGAACAAAACCCAGGATGTTCTGAACTGCACCTTGTATTCTGCCCTCTCACCTTCAGAGTATGAACAGCAAGTGGTCAGGATATTAGGCTCACTTGCCAAGAGTGAGGTTGAAAAGGCAGATTGATAAACAGAAACGTACTTTCTGAATGCTTTGGTTTGTCCTTTTCTCTTTTATATCTAAAATGTGAGTTTTCTGTGTGTTCCTGCTTATCAGCTAGGAATGGAACAGATAGAAGGAAATCTTTAAAGTATTTCGTATATATGATTCCCCATTAAAAACCCATCTTCTTTAAACATTATGTGTATGTGATTTTCTCATTCTTCATCTCCCCTTTCTTCATTTTAGCACCACGCCATTCACACATATATGTGCTTTGAAGCTCCATGTGTGTTATGTAGCATCCTGCACCTGTGACAAGGTGAAGCTGTGGTGGGTGTTTACAAACCTCTGTCTCTGCAGATATGATGTTTACACACAGAAATCTTAAAGTTACTCTGCTAATAAATTATGAAGAAAAAGCCTTTTAATTAAAAATGCAAAGTGGTTACAGATATTCAAACAGCAAAACATGGATACAAGATACATACCAATAATTATTTCCACTTATAATAGTAATAAATGTAAACATGTAACATTTTTCTCCCTTTCTTCATTGTCCCCCTCTCCAATACATAGAATATGTTGTTTTTTTTAACTAACACATGGTAAAACTCTTAATGAATTTAAATTTCATTATAAGTTCATTTTAAATCCTAGTTAAAACGCAAAGAATATATAGAGATCAATGCCTCTGTATTTAATAATGGAAGTTTGATGTTATAACTCAGATACAATGTGGCAGAAACTCTTACTACAAATGGCTGCAGTTAACTTTTTTGTTTTGTAAGGAGCGTTACAATTTAAGTCTATGCTACCGTCAAATACAATAGACTGAACATGATTCGGTCTTAACACAGTTTACGACAACGCCTGTCAGATAGGCTGACGGCTACACTGATAAATGGCATTTTAATGATGGCTATCTAATTAAAGTAAGAGCTGTAGTAAGTATGATTTAAATATTTTCAAGTAATTAATGATGTATATTTTATAACATGAGAAAATTTATATTTTGTGTGTGTAGAAAGATAACATTTTAAAAAATCTATGCTTAGTCATTTTATCATGACTATAATTTGTCAAAGTAAGAGAATAAATATGTTTTACAACTACTATGGGACATAGTCCCAGGAAATTAAACAAACACACTATGCAGTTAAACATGGGGATACAAGGTGAAGCATCAAGCAGTTAAAAGTAGGATCCATGACTATACTTGGGAAATTTTACTTTTTTAAAAGCATGTGCTATCCATGTACTAGACAGTATTGAGGGTATAAGATGTGACAGATTCAGGTTCACACATGATTCATATACTTTGTTCAGTAAGAGCACTTGTCATACCCTTGTAATGACATATGATAGAGTCCCAGAGCCTGTGCGTCCTATCCTCACTGCCCTGCCAAAGACTGAAGTCCTCCAGATTGCTCCTTCAGGTACAGTTAAAACAATTGACTTGTGAGGGCATATTGTGTGAAAGAAAAACATGGTAACGCTACATCTAAAGCAAGGCAGGCTACTGTGACATTCATATAAGGGGATGGCTCATACTGAATGTGAAAAACTAGAGATTTTTCTGAACCAGAAGACTATAAAAATTAATTATGAATCATATCATTTGAATCAAAGTTGGCAATCATTAGAGCAAGATCTTAGAGTTACATTCCATTATTTCTATTACATCCCTTAAAGCATTAGTTATTCAGAGACACAATTTGATAGAAACTAAAATGACTCGATTATAAAAAAAAAGAATCATTTCAGTCTTTGTATTAAAGGCATTTCATTTTTCTGCATATATTAGCTGATATAGTACTCATTAACCAAATAGAAGCAACAAGATTTAAACATACTTACTTTACTCTGACAAATTATAGTCATGAATAAACAACATGATTATATGACTTCCATGTTGTAACTGTTCAATTTGTGATATAAAAATCCACATTTAATGTAATATCTTTATCACTAGACATTTTTTCATTTTTTACTTCTATCAAATTATTCTTTTCATAGAAAATGTAGTGGTACATTTCTATGAAATTATCCTTTATACATTTCTGTTTTTATTTGTTTAGTACTAATAAAAGACCTGCAAGAAAAATGTAAAGTACATTGACCAAAAGTTGACTGTTGTTGCCTTATTTTAAAATTGATACCACTATATTAAAATATTAAATCCCATTATAAACATTCATATTACTTTAATATATTTTACACTTCCTAAACGTTTTAAGATGGCTATACACTCTAGAAATGCTAAGTAAATAGGAATAGTATAATTATGTATCTAGAAACAGGTTCTTATAAATCCACATGCTTCAATATCCAGTATGTAAATTCATGATGCTTCAAAACATGTCATAGGTGGCATTCTGCTGGAATCAAAGCAGGGTGAAACCCACCACCACATGAACCTGCTATTAAATTGGGACCACCCAATGTGCACACGTGAGCACAGAGGGAAATAAAACCCAGTGCAAATCGAGCAGGGAAATGGAGATGAGGGGAAGGGGAAATCCACCTATTGGATATAGACACTCCAATTTGGAGATGGGCACACTTACAGCCATTACTCAAGCATTACAACTGCTACTTAAGTAGCCGAAAACATTGGTAGCCCTTTAAAACTTTGCAATTAAGTTAAATGAATATATTAATTACAAGTAAACTAATTTAGATAAATTATTATACATTTAGATAACTAATTTATGTAAATTAGTTACTTACCTTCTAAATGTTGTGCATCTACGTAGACATAAAGATGTAATATAAACATACACACAACACTGAACGTTTATCTTAATAGGCTTAGAGATAGAGATTCTTCATAACGTTGGGTTAAAAAAAAAATAAATAAAAGAGTTAAAAGAAAGGATGGTAGTATTGCCAAAATTTCTTCTTCAGTAGGTCCTTGGTTTGGAGAATTCAAAGCATGAATCTGTGCACCACAGATCAGTAGTAAGACAGGATTTATTTTACAGAAAAGAATATAGGATACGCATCAGAACTATGGCAGAAGGAAAAAAACAAGTCCAAAAAATCTCCCCTGGGTCCTTTGTTTGGGTATATACACCCAAAATAATGGGTGGTTTCCTTCCCCTGGGGGGTGGGGGGGAATGTAAGCGCCTTCCCAGGCCTAGGAAATGTGTGTGAAACTGACCGGGCCTGGGAAATGGAGGTTTCCCTGTTCTGCTGCAAGGGCCAGGGGAGGGAGCCGGAGGCCCAAAGGGCACAGGCACCACTGCACTCCCTGAGCTGGCTACCTGGAGGTGTCACCCCAGCAGCTGTCTGGCCCCTCCATGTACTGGAGCCTCCTGTGGCCCCCTCTGCACCCCCCCAACCCTTTCGCTCCTCTCCCCTCTGCCACCTCAACACCCCAAAACCGAGAGGGCAGATGCTCCCCTCAACTAGGGTTGTACTGGCTGGGGCACCACCCATTTTGAATCAGCATTTTACAAGCACCTTCACAGTATTTTGCCATCCTTAACTGCCACCAATCCAGACAAAATGTTCACATACAGAGTCTGTAGATGTCTTAACCACCTTTATATAAAATGCATTACCTATTTTTTAAAATTTAATTTTGTCCACATAAAACTATTGATATAAAGTCAATGTTTCGAAAATTTCCTTCCTCCAAAGAATAGATTTTAAGAAGTACTTCTCCAAAAAATTAATTTAGGACATAACAGACCACAATGTCTAATCTTAAATACTATTTGTTTATTAATCTTTCATATGCTTGTTTCTTTCAATACATATATATAGTTTAATGTTACTTTCACTGCTATGTATTTCCTCTTCCCCTTTTTTTTAGCACAAATGTCTAAATAATATTAAACCTTCTGATGGACTATTGTGAAGTAACCTCAAGACCTTGAAAATAAGCACACCAACGTAAGTATTTTGCTAATGGCTAGGGAAGTATTTTATCACGACGTATAAAACTGTTAAATTAACATGCTTAATTGATGCTTTTTAATGATGGCAATATTAATTATAAATTTGGAGGTGTGAAATTGTTTCTTTCTTTGAGATTGCTAGTAGTCATATAGTAATTAAAAATATATATAAGGAGGTTGGTATTGAATGCTTTTTTCAATGTTTTGTACAACTGTTATTTATCACATAATTGCATTGCTGATGGTGAAAATCATAATTTTTTTCCTCCACTGAGGTGTATTTATATAAATTACTAGAACACGTGGATGTTAGTTATCTCTACTTTATACAAAGGTTTTGTTAACATAATAATTGCGCATAGAAATGAACTTATTTGATAAATAATTATAAGAAGAACCTTTTGCTATCTTAAACATGTATCACTTCTCTAGAAAAATAACATAGAGTGAAAATTATGTAGGACAATTTGTGAGCCCATTTTACTGATTAAGAAATGGAGCCCAAAAGACGTAATTGAACTAACCATGGTTTCATATTTAGGTAATTATTTAAGGAAAAAAAATTAAAACTTGATCATTATCATCTAAGTACCTACATTGAATTGTTTATTTATTCATTCATCAAATTAATATTGGTTTGGTACCTACTTTGACGAGGTCTAACCGGGCCATAAAAGAAGTATTATGGAAGTATTGCAAGAGTCTCTGACACCTAGTAGGGTTATACTTGGCACATAAAAAAATGACATATGAGAAACAAAAAGAAATATTTGCATTCTTCTTAAAATTTGGAGCACATACAAGAGGTACTGGCACATATATAGTAGTACCACAGACTATAGCTGAGAAATAATATTTGTAATTACACTTTTTCCATAGAATGAATACATACATACACAGGATTTCAAAAAACATTCATTTTCAGATGGCATCATGGACGACTCCTTCTTTACAGGATCTTTGAGAGAAACAAAATTTGGGTTGGTAGGACATTCTTCCTAAATATTTGCACAACACAAATGTGAAATTAGACTCCATGCAATAATTTCGTTGATTTGGTTATATAAAAAGCATGATGATCAAAAATAATCCATTTCATACACATTGCACATAAAACATTTAGGTAAGTGGACTTTTTTTTTTTTTTAATTGAAGTTTGGCCGGGATTGGGTTCGAACCCACCACCCTCAGTATATGGGGCTGGTACCCTACTCACTGAGCCATAGGCGCTGCCCTGATTTTTTTTTTTTTCCTTTTTAAGTATTGGCTTTAACGTAGTGAATCTCAACCATTTTCAACATGCTTAGGTTCTGTTGTGAGTGGCACACTTGGGGCAACTCAACTGCTCTTCGTTGCAGAATCAATGTCAGGAGATTTTGGAAGCATAATTTTTTGGTACCTGGGCAGCTGGTGATTGTTGGTCCAGGAAACACAAACAAACAAACAAAACTTAACAGTTATGTTATCTTCAACAGTTAAGAGTAGGACCTACTTTTAATAAATGCATTTCTTTTTTGTTGATTTTCTCTAAATTTCCAGTTAACTCAAAGTATAAAAGGTAAATATAAAATTAGTTATTTTAGAACTAACCCACCTATTAGACACTTAATATCTTTTCCTTGTCTATGTACAATCATTCATTAGTTATATACTTAAATGGAAAGTAAAATGGTTACTCGTAAGCATTTAGATAAATAAAACTGATGTCATAAGGAGGTATATTAACTAGTGCTTTTAATTTAAATTTACTTAAAAAAAAATAAGGAAAGAACAACGAGTCAGCTAATTTGCTTTAGATTTTCCAAATCTCTGTCAATCTCTGTTAGACTTTTCATGATTTTTACCTAAACCTTGTCCAGTTGTTGGAAACGCAGAATAATTTGGGAACATATATCATTTTTGTATGATTTTGCACAAGAAAATTGTTAGAACATTGTTAAAACTGTCTGCCTGCCAGAGCCAAAAACTGTCATATGAAATTGACATCCTGACAAGACCTTGGGAGTATTTTTAAAATTTATACAAAAGTGTGTGTACTCCCATAATAAATTTTCTCAAATCAGCTCTTAATTCATAATCTTTTTCATAACATTTTTTTATCAAAAACTAATAACAACTTGGAATAAAACTTTCAGTTGAGTTTGTTCTTACAATTACACTCAAAGTCCTGACTTCTGTACTTATAACTGTGTCATTTATTTCCAAAAAGGGTTTTTATATGAACAATTTATGATAAAAGTCTCAGAAAAAAAAATACCATAGAACTTTCACTTGAAAAAATCCTGATAAATAAATAAATTACAGAAGAAAAAGAAAAAAATCTTATTTGTTACTCTGTCTCTGTTTTAAAGTCATTTACTTATCATTTAGAATAAAACTAAACTTAATGTATAAAAACAATTACATACGTTTAAGTTGAAGGAGTATTTTAACTTGGTGAGAATACGCAAGTGAAATCAGTTTCTTCTGGTCCATTTAAGCTATGATTATACAATACCACAGACTGAGGATTTCACAAACAAAAGAATTTTATTTTTCATAGCTCTGGAGGCTAGAAAGTTCATGATAAAAATCCCAGCAGATCTGGTGTCTAGTGATAGGCCTGTCACTGTGTCTTCACAACACAGGAAAAAGGGGGAAATGAACTTTCTTGGATTTATTTTATTAATGCTCTAATTCTATTCATTAAGACTCTCATACTATGACATGATTACCACACAAAATGTTCAAGCTTCTAATGCTATAATCTTGAATGTTAGGATTTTAGTATATAAATTTTGTGGGGGTACAAATATTCACACCACAGCACTAAATATAAATAAGCTGAAAACTAAATGAAAATAGGAGAAACTTTTCTTTCACCCAATTTATCCTATATGATGACAAAAACCTTAATGTCTGAATTTCTGGATTGTTTTTCATTTATGTCTATGTAGCAAACAAATACAATTCGTGGAGAAGAATCTATTTTTCAAACACACTGGTGGTAATCGACAATGTCATTTAACAATATGCACCAAGAGTTGTCAACTTTTGAAAATGTGATACAATGAGATTTCTTTAGCTAAACATATATTGTTTTTCTGTAGAGATCAACATATAAACAAGCTGAATTATACATTACATGCATAATTCTATGCATGACTAATGTATGTGTATATGTGTATGTAGATAAATAAAATAAATATCTGAAATAGATACATAGAATATATGAAATCTAAGAACTCACATTCCCAAAGCACATCAGACACACATACTTCTCTTGAGGTGTCATGTTGGGCCTAGCTTTAGGATGCTTCTCAAATCATTTATATGAATATTTAAGAAGGTTATTAAGATCACATGATGATTTATGAATATTACATTAATATGACATAATAGCAATGTAGAGATTCAGCTCTCAGAATATAATATAATATCCTATTCTTAAAAACAAGGAGTTGGAGACAGGGCATTGATTACCATAAGGCTTACTTCAATTTCTGAAAACCTACATGTTCTTAAAAAAGTCAATGTTATTTCCAGACAAGATGACTCATCAAGCCACAGCATATCAAATTTACTCAGTATTGTGAAATTCAAAGTATTTCACTTTTTTATTTATTGAATAAATTTTATTTCATTATGTTATTTTTCTGGACTCTAAGCATATAGCATCAAATAAAATAAACAAAATTCCCAGTTCTTGTAGCACTCATATCCTTATGGAAAAGAACTAGGGAAAGTAAAGTGTACTATTTGAGAGAATATAGTAAATATTATTAAAACAAATAAAGCAAGATAGGCTGGAGAGGTGGTGCCTGTGATCTTAGCACTCTCAGAGGCTGAGGGGGGAGGATTGCTTGTGCTCAGGAGTTCAAGACCATCCTAAGCAAAAACGAGACTGTCTCTATTACAAAAAAGAAAAGGAAGGAAGGAAGGAAGGAAAACAGACTGATTAGTTGGGTACTGTGGCCTGGGCTGCCTCCAGATTTTGAGACTGCTGTGAGCTAAGACATCACTGCACCTTACCCACTTGCCAGAGTTAGACTCTCTCTCAAAAATAAATAAATAAATGAATGAATAAATAAATAAAGCAAGGTCTAATGCATGGGAAGTCCATGAAAATGGGAATTGATCCAATTTTAGAGTCATCAGCAGAGCTTGTAAAGGTGACAATTTTGAAAAGGATTTAAGAAGGCAAGGGATAGAGTTATCAGGGGAGAAGTGCATAAAGAGTGAACAAAAAGTCAAGACAGCCCATGTCTACATTTCCATGAAATAGCATGCTGGCCATTGTATCTGGAAAATTACAAGGATAGGAAATAGCAACAGGAAATGAGGTCAGAAAGGTACTGGCAACACTTCACCATTCTGAGAATCTTTTATTTTTTAAAGATCAGTTCACTAGGATTTGTGAAGTGAAACCAGGTGATGTCACTAAGATATGGGTGGGCCTTCTGGCTACTCTTGTGGAAATACATTTGTGAAGTGACAGGACAAAAATGAAAGCAAAAAAGGTAGGCAATTGTAGTAAGAGGTGCAGAAGGGGAAGATAATGGCTTTAACTATGATGTTAGCAATGAAAGTAACATGGTATGTTCTGAATGTGTTTTGTAAGTATAGTAAATAAAAATTTCTGAAGGTTTATTGGGAGATAAAAACGTTAAGAGTGATTTTTCAAGGATGATTTTCAGCCCGAGTAATTAGAAGGAAACAGTTGTCATTAATTAAAATAAATTAAGCTATTGGTAAAAAAGAAGATAAGCAAGTAAGCGAACAGTTGTTCACTTTTGGAATTTTTGATGTTCTCTGAGTGACCTGCATACAGACATTGAGCAGGCAGGTGGGTACCCAGGCCGAGTCTCGTCTGTATGTGACCTGTAACTGCACCAGTAGGGCTGCCGCCATTCTTTTTCTAGATGGGAATCCGTTTTCAACCTGTTCTATCCAGACACTCTGTACTATTTTCCACCGCTTTGTTTTTACATACAATTTGTTTGTTTCTTCTTATTAGCCCTGTAAGACACATAGAGCAGACGAGGAAAATGATTTATAAAAGCTGAATGAGGTGCTGAAATAATTTTTATTTGCAAAACCAGAAAGAAGGTCTGAATAAGGTTATTTAATTTTTAAAGGCTTTTTTTTCTTATCAGATTCAATTTACTTTGTAAGATTGAAGAATCTTGCAAGTAAGATTTCTAAAGAATACTTGCAAACTAATCTACACAAATTGTATATATTTCATGATAGAAGTCATCAAAGTAAAACATGAAGAGGAAAAAAATCATTTTATATACATATTCAGAATCACACACGTTACCTTTACAGTTCAATTCACTGTAGTGAAATCATTTGAGTTTTATATTTTCAGTTATACATTCAAGTGAGGTTACAATATTCTAACAGAAAATTTACATCCATTCAGTGCATTTTCAGCATAACAAATTTGAATATATAGGTTGAAACTTTGGTATTATGGCAGTCTTCAAAGACCACACAGACATTTCTAAAAGTTACTATAAGACGTGCACGTGGTATTTCCAACTCTGAGCTGTTTCACACAGAATGGCTCTCCAATGAATGTGGCAAAGGTAAAATTTCTACCCTTGGTCATAGTTTTTAAAATGTTTTATGGCACCTTGGAATTTTGCATAAAATCCCATGTTACATCTTGGAAAAATCTAAGGGCAACTGGATGACGATAATTTGTAGTCCTGCTTTTTTTAGTCAATAGAACCTATGAAATTCAAATGGGCATTAATCACTATTTCCAGGGACATTTGAACTATTTCATTTAACTGGACATTTTTTAAGCAATGAAGACGTATGACTTCTGACCATTTTCTTTCTTCTTCCTCTTTTTCTTTTTCTCTTTGAGACAGAGTCTCACTATGTCTCCCTCAGCAGAGTGCTATGGCCAGCTCACAGCAACCTCAGACTCTCGGGCTTAAGTGATTTTCTTGCCTTAGCCTCCCAAGTAGCTGGGCTACCGGCGCCCACCACAACACCCAACTATTTTTTGTTGCAGTTGTCATTGTTGTTTACCTGTCCCAAGATGAGTTGCACTCGCCAGCCTCGGTGTATGTGGCTGACACCATAACCACTGTGCTATGGGCGCTGAGTCCATTTTCAAGTAATATAGATGGATGGATTTAGGAATTACGCATTCAATGCTGGTTATTCAGCATCATCGTTTTATTCTGAAAAAAACAAGAGGGAGATTTGTAGGAGGTTAACCCTTCTTATTAACAGAATATTTGGTAGCCTTTACATATGATATCTGAAAGGCTAGCAGTAAGAAATATTAATATAACAGTTACTTAGTATTTTGCATAAAGGCATTCCACATTCCTCAATATAAATATAATTGGAAAACTAGGTGTAAGCATAAAATAACAGTAACATAATATGTCATCCTCAGTTACTGAAGCTGGATTGTTTCACTTGAAAGTGTCATACAACTGAGATGAGACAGATATAAATTGTACACTTAAGGATCAGGGGGAGAGACAGGCATGTCACCTTGCCTAGGCACATCACCTACTCCTCTGGGGAGGGATTTGGGGAAAAAATGCACCTGATTGTAGTTGTTTGAACTTTAAAAGCAAATCAGAATATGTTTTAGTATGACATGTGGTGGAAGAACATAAAATAATGATGACATCAAACGTGGCATGCTTTCAGTAACTTTGATAAGAAAAGAAGTAAAAAACATTAACTTTTACCAAAAATGGACATAAAATGCAAAACTAAAACAGCCTTCACTGGTCCTAGGCACCATTCCTCAACTTTCTAAAGAAAAATAACCAAACAAAAGCAGATTTATCATATTGCAGACATTAGTGGGCTTTGCTGTGTAATGTCTTCAATGGATGCTATAATGTCTAGTTGGTTATCTTAGGGATGTACCATGATTGTTAACATAAATAACATTTTAATATGTCACTTATTGTGTCAAACATTTTGAATATTTATTATAAGTTTGTATCTATCAAGTAATGCATTATAATGAGAATAAAATACATTTTTTTTTCTTTTTAGAGTCAGACTCTCACTTTGTTACCCTCTGGTAGAGAGCTGTGACATCGCAGCTCACAGCAATCTCCAGCTCTCAGGCTTAGGTGATTCATTTGCCTCAGTCTCCTGAGTAGCTGGGACTACAGGTGCCCGCCACAATGCCTGGGTATTTTTTTGTTGCAATTTGGCTGGGGCTGCGTTTGAACCCACCAACCTCAGTACATGGGGCTGGCACCCTACTCACTGAGCCATAGGCGCTGCCCTGAGAATAAAATACATTTTGTGTATATATGGATGGTAATTACCAAGATAAAGATCATTAGGAAAGTGATACAAAAGTTCCAGA
The DNA here is from genome assembly GCA_963573935.1 of Arctocebus calabarensis. Lineage (NCBI taxonomy): Eukaryota > Metazoa > Chordata > Mammalia > Primates > Lorisidae > Arctocebus > Arctocebus calabarensis. The sequence goes on from CAUYON010107422.1 coordinate 31,104, forward strand.
TAGCCCTTTCACCAAAGCTAGATCATTTTTATTTTTTCTATGGCATGGCAATAGGAGTTGAGTGAAAAATACAAAGTTGAGTCTCTGAGCCAAAGCGTGTTTGGACAGCATGATGAACAGTCAATTGGAATGAACAGAATCAGAGTACAAAGTCCTTTCCAACTAACTGTATGCCAGGAGTCAAAGTTAAAAGACAATCTGTTTCCACAACTAAATGGCAAGATCATGACAGGACATAGAATGTGATATCAAAATATCATGCAGACAGGTAATCACCAGAATAGCATCAGAAGCCAGTAGCAGCAGGAAGAATATATTCACGGATTTTACATTAAAGGCACAGCAGAGTTGGGACAAACACGGGAGGTGTTCCTTTTCATCCTCAGCTCCGTGTGCTGCCTCAGTGAACACCTTATAACTACCAAACAAAAATGCTCATTATCACCATTGCTCTTTTAGAAGTGCTCCAATGCAACCAGACACAAAGAAAAACATACACAGAAATATGTGCACATACTTTCACAAACAGACCAACACATACACACGAAGTAATATAGCTGACCTGGAACATCTAGGGGGGTGGGTGGGATGTAATACCAGAAGTCGGAAAAAATAATTAATTCATCAAGATCTTAACATTTAAGATAACACTACAAAAATATAATTTTGTACACCCCAAGATGATTGTGTTAGTAATAAATAAGAAATCCAATGTATTATAACATTTAATTATAATGATTATAATTAAAATGATATGTTGAATATCTGAGACAAACATTTATTAAAAGTTTAAAAGGACCTCATGTATTCTGTGTGTTTTGCCAGAAATTTGAACATGAGCTTAAAAGCTTTCTCTTGTTTTCTTTTCCTTTTTATTTTTTGCTACAATTACTTGCCTCATAATTGAAAGCCATATAAAGTTTCCTGTGATATTAAAAATATACAGGTTGCTTTTTATGCAGCAGAAAAAAAAAACCTGCAGCAAAAATATCCCATCTTCAGAAAAAAGATACATATTGTTTTGAAAGTCTCAGACATATTCTGGCTGTTTATTTATGTCAGCTGAATATAATGTCTTCGTTAAGATGGAAATATGGAGTAATGATTTAAAAAGGGAATAGCTCAAAATCCACACTTTTTCTGGTAAACTATTAGTCATAACCCAATAAGTTACTAAAAAAACCACTCTCTGTGTTGATGCTATTTTAACGAAGCCAAGCACCTATGCTTAGCACATTTCAAGAGGTATTTCCTAAAATAAAGTTTATTTTGTTTGCTGGTTTGATTTTAATCCAAGTAAAGTTATTTACACTTTGAGGCTTGAAATCGAACTTTCCGTCTAAGGGGTGAGACTTGTAGAGATTGTGTCCTATGTGAATGTTCCATTCCATGAGTTCTTCTAGCTATCACTTATTTTCAAAAGTTCTAAATTCTATAAAATATAATTGAGCAGAAGGTCCATAAATGTGAAAAGGAATTGTAATACCTATTTTTCATTTTTATTGATTTTATGCCAATTGAAAATATCTTGTGATGTTTTCTGCATGTTTCAAAAAAATTAAAAATATGAATTAGTATATTTTTGAAATAGCAAGCCTATAGAAAGTCCCTTTTCTATAAAGAAAAGAGTTTAAAGCCTCTTTGAATTTTAGCTTAAAGTAAATAGACATTCAAAGGTATTGTCCAAGAAGGTCATGCCTCATACATCAAGTCTTGTTTGAAAAGAGGAAATTCTTAAAAATTCTTCATAAAATCAAAGAACGTGTTTTAGAAACTAATGCAATAAAGATTGAATTTCATTTATGTAAGCTCAAAGTATTCTTCAAGCATGTAAATACCAGATAAATAATTCTAGAAGAAAAATACATTGCTTTTCACCTGTCTCCATTATTAGTCTAGGCTTTAGCATGTAACTAGGACATGTTCAGTTTGCCTCATATTTTGCCACATGTGACAAAATGAACACAAAATCCTGTTTGCCTGTTGTGTATCTTCAAAATTGATGCAGTAATACCTACTCCCCAGTGTCAGGAAAAGTAAACTCATGTATTTGGAAAGTCTTTCACAATATATGTTATTTCCAGAATTATTTGTTTTATCTTTCAAGTAGGGAAGTCATGTTATTTTTTACCTTTTCAACCTTGAAATTCTAAAACATATCATGTCCTCCATAAATATCTGTTCAATTAATGAATATTGAATGTACAAGATATGTGAAACAATCTATATTCCATAGGGCTACAGAGATTGTAATATGCAAAATGTTTACCCACCGTGTTTTACATCTACAGAGAAATAAGACTTGTACCAAGATACCCAAGTCACCAACTGTTATTTAAAGGGAGAATGAATGATATGAACCGGAAATGACATAGTCATTTTAGAAGAGCCAATCAGAAAATATTTTAAGTACGTGACAACATTCTAACTCTGAAACTGTGAAATTTGAAAAGTAGAAAGTTCAGAGGAAGGAGTAGGGAAGTGGTTTGAACAACGGCAAATATCTAGAGCTCATTTGCTGCCTCCCCTGCTCAGCAAGAGACTTTTCAAGCCACACATGCTACAGATACCAATAGTACTTTTACAATAATTATGAAGTAAAAAAATAGAAAAAATGTTCAGGAAAGAAAAGCAGATAGTGAAAATTTTGCGTCTTACTGTTTTGAATTGCTGGCGTATAGGGTAATATTCAGGAATCTGAATATAGGATTTCAGTATTACTTGTAAATTTTCTATAGACAGTGTACTCTACATGCCTAAACCAGAGGAAGGTCATTGCCACATTTTACTGATGGCAAACCAGTGGTCTCAAGGACTCATAAATGCAAGAAGCAGATTTTCATTTAATTTAAACTAATTAACATATTTTATTTTATTTCTCTTAAAAAACATTTCCATTTCTCTTCTTGAACTCTTCCAATTGAATGAAGGGATAGCTCTTTGTTCATTATGGAAAAACTAGAAAAGGACTTTAATTCTGAATGAGTCTGAAACAATTATTGATTTTATACTTATTAAGATATTTTTGTTTATATTTTCTCTTGTATGTGTATCAGGTATCTATTTGGTAATATTTAAGGGAATAAAAATGAAATTTTCTTTCTATGCACAGTGTATACTAAACCATTTTTAAGGGAAATATTGTGCTTTTTATCCCTGTTCCTAAAATTTAGGCTAATATGTAGGCTAGGAAAAAAAAAAAAAAAGGAACCACTCCTACAGGAAGTAAATTTCATTTATCTTTATTTTGGTAGCTTTTAATTAGTACTTAACAAAACAAACAGAAGATCTTCAGTTGGACAGGATGAACTTTAAGCCTTTTTTCTGTTATAAGACTATGACCATCAGGTAAACATATTCACAGGCTATGCAACTAACAAACAACAAAACTATTCAAAAGAATAGCTTTATATACAGAAAGGATGAAAGTTCTAAAAACCAATGATCTCAGCAAGTGGAAATAAAAAGCACATGTAAAACAGAAACATATGCAGAAAGAATATATATTTTTTGAGCAACAGTATCTTAATAGTTAGTTTATTTTTTATTTCACTTTTGAATGAATTATTGAATGATTTTAATGATTAAATATACATAAAAATACAATGGGTCTAGCTGATTTTTATAGACATAAAATATATAACATGTTTAATAATATATATTCTAGTATACATATATAATTATAAGAAATATAATTACTTTTGTCTTGTCTCTGTGCTAGGTTGGGTTCACTTGTCAAGACAGTTCATCTCATAAAGGTACTCCATGAAGTAATTAATAGTATTAGAGTTACCTTAAGTATCTAGTGACACTAGGCTGATTTTAAATTTAGGAAAGTTATGTGACAATGTCATCTGAGGTGAATTACTTGTCACTATGTAACAATAAAATATGTCAAGACTGTAAAAATTATGTGTATGAAGTAATGATTGGCAAGATCAAGTAAATTTATATACTCAAATACTTCAAATTACCTGGGATAAGAGAGAGATCTTTGTGTTGTTTTATAAATATAAAAATGTGATTAGAAGTGCAATCTGAAAAGCATTTTACTTTCCTAATATGTTTATAACACTAAATAGCTATAAAAAGTGATTTATCTTCAGAATTAATTCTGAAGGAACAAAGGAATAAGGTTGTTTTAAAGATTAAGAAGGAGTATTAAATTCTGGAGTCAAATAGGAACATAATTTTATACAGACATCAATTAAATCTCTCATTTTATGTTTATGTTTATTATGTATATGTAAAATATACACAGTAGTATATTTCTCTAAGATGATTAATTACTTTTTAATGAAGAAGCTTTTTAAATTATGAAAGGCATAAATATTATAAAATGTTTTATAACTCTAGACATTACTGAAAATACAGTTTAAAACTGTATTTCAGTGAAAATCGTATTCCTGATACAGTAGCATCTTAAACAGTGGTTTTATATTTTGAATACTCATTCTAATTAACTGGCAATGATGGGAAGAGATTTTTTTTTTAAAAAAGAAAACATTAGGAAAGCTTTAGTAGTCTTTAAAGCCCTCAGTTGATTCTAATGACCTAAAGAGTGGCGCTTGTGGCTCAGTGAGTAATGTGCCAGCCCCATATACCGGAGGTGGGTGGTTCAAACCCGGCCCAGGACAAAAACTGCAAAAAAAAAAAAAAAAAAAGGGGGCGGTGCCTGTGGCTCATCGAGTGGGGCACCAGCCCCATATACCAAAGGTGGCGGATTCAAACCCAGCCTTGGCCAAACTGCAAAGCAAAAAAATAGCTAGACGTTGTGGTGGGCACCTGTAGTCCCAGCTACTCAGGAGGCTGAGGCAAGAGAATCACCTAAGCCCAGGAGTTGGACATGGCTGTGAGCTCCACGGCACACTACTGAGGGAGATTAAAAAAAAAAAAAAGTATATATATATATATATATATATATGTAAAAAGTATATATATATTAAAAAGTATATATATATATATATATACACACACACACATATATTCCTAAATCTGTTAACTACTGGGAATATTCAGGTACTGGATCAGACTAGATCAAACTGGTCTAGACCGGATCAGACCAGATTTTATTATTCTGGACAGGATTCCCTCACTATAAAAGTCTTCCTTCCTTCCTTCCTTCCGTCCTTCCTTCCTTCCTTCCTTCCTTCCTTCCTTCCTTCCTTCCTTCCTTCCTTCCTTCCTTCCCATCTTCCTTCCTTCCTTCCTCTCTTCCTTCCTTTCCATCTTTCTCTCTTTCCATATTTCTCTCTCTCTCTCTCACTTTCTTTCTCCATATCATATGTGTCAGTACCCCTCCACTCTACAAAAAGGCATTAACGTCCATCATCTCAATACAACTACCATTGATCCAGCCTCATTTTGTATCATACTTCTCATCCATGGTTTAAACATAACAAAAAAATAGACAATCAGCTCCCTTAAAACTGTAAGTGACAACATTTAGTAGTATAAATAAATGGTCTTAGTGTAAACATTGAATTTAACTATATCTTTTTTCTGATATATAAAAGCAAGTCTCTATTGATGTTTAATGTATAGATTTACTTTGATAATTACCTATATGAAATAAAGGAGTAGAAACCTGCCAGTCCAGATGTCTTGAGTTTTCAGTGGGATCTTCTAGTAGCCCCACGTAATTGGAGGTAATTTGTGTAACTTTACAAAAGACATTAGTCCTTAAAATTTTTGTTGTATTTTTTGTAATATACACTTGTTGAGGGTTTTAAAGTGTTCTCCATTCCATAGTATATCTGGTGTTCCTTTCTTAGAGTCTCTTTCTTTAATTATAGGTTTTTCGTTTCCGTAAGGAAATTAAAATCACCTGCTAATAATTTGTTCTCATTGTGTGTATGTGTGTGTGTGTCTACATAGCACATGGTTGAGACTTATCTCTCACAGTATAAGTATATTCTCATTCAGAGCAGAATCCCATTGACTAATGCACATATACATTCATTTAGGGATTTTTGTCTACACATTTATCAATCTAACTGTATTTTACTTTGACAGGAACAAAAAGAGTGGAAAATTACATTTCCAGCTACTTTCAAGTTCTATTTTATGAGACCATGAGTATTAACATGGATTGGCATGTAGAAATTACATTTCTCTTTATAAATTTACATTCTGGAAGACTGAGAATCCAAGTGGTAAAATCAGACAAGAGTAAATAAGTATGAGATTTTCACAGTAACATGGAGGTTAAGTGTAAGATGACAGAATTGGGATGGTTGCTGTACAAATAGCTGAAATGTAACATAGCTGAAATAAATTAGTAGAAGACGATCTATAACAACAACAACAAAAAGCAGGTTTGGTTAAGAAAATTGAATTATTATGGAGCATCACCAAAAGTTAAAGTTAATATAGTGAAATATTTTGCAGCAGTGGTTCTAGGATTTTACATTGTGTTCTTTAATAGCTATATGCTGTCTGAATTTCCACATAACAAAACTCAAATGTTTGCTTATAACATATAAATTAAAGAGCATATTCTAAGAGAATCAGAAAGAAAGAAATAAGTACTATTCATCCATGAAAATAGTTAATAGCTATAGCTATGTCAATATGTGTACAGGTTCAACTATTTATAAAATCCAGGTTGTATTTTCTTCTTAGCTGCATTGTATATTTCTCAAATAAAAGTTTTCCCGTTATGTAATAGTTTGCAATTCTACATAGATAAGATTAATTTTCTTCTGGAAATATTTTTGTTGATCAGGTTTGTCCTTCTTTAATAACCTAGCTTTTAAGAAATAAGAAATAAATATTCCACAAATAAAATTCTGATATAGAACTAATTTCAGAATTTAGTTTAGTTCAGAGGCAACTGATTTGCCTCTAAATGCTTTGTTTTTAAAAATGTGTCTACAGAATACAAAAGAGAGAAAGGTTGTTCTGCATAGCATTCAGCTCAAAAATAATAGATATGATTCATTGTGACACAAGACTTTCAGTCAAATGTTATAAAATGAAAGCTAAATATAGGAGTTTCATAGCCCAGTTTCATACCTTTCTTTACATTGGTATAATTTTAAATGGAAATAACATTCACTTTCCCATAGTTTTTAAGTAGGAGTGGACTCAAATAGATACAAAATACTTTCAAATAATATTCAAATAAATCAGTAGAGGACAATTATTTCTAAGACCCTCCCCCCAGACCATAACCAAATACTAAGATCTTTCTGCTTACACCCTCCAACTCATGTAAAATGCGGTTTTCTGCGCTTTTTCAAGTATAAGAAGTAGGCTGTTCTCACCTTGTGTGAGGTTCATATTCCTTACTTCAGGAAGAAAACTTGCAAGTGAATAGGGATGGAACATGACATTGAAACTGAGAGACAGGAATCTCTAAAGTTGAGAAATTCAGGTGACATCACGTCTCTATGCATTAACTTCAGAATAATCCAGACTACATAATGGAAGCTGTAGTAGAATTTATGCTAACTTACACACACAAACAAAGGTATGTTGGAAAAGTGAAGACATCTGAAAGACTAGTTTTATTTTCTAAATTAGACTATGATGTACATCGTCAAACTGATTTTTAGTATGTATCTAAGACTAGTAACTCCAACCAATTTTCTAAAATAATCAATCATCTCAATTAAATTTAACCCATTAGAAAACAATTTTATATGCACGAACAATTCCTCTTTCTTTTTCACATGCACATAAACCTCCTCTGGGTAAATTCCAATCTATGAGACAACTGCACAAATGCAGAAATAGATATATCAATGAAACCATGAACACACTTTCATCAGAATTTCATTTTAGTAGGTAAATTCATGGAATATTAACAAGGCATAGACAAATCTCATAATATTAGTAAATAATTTGTGAATACTAATATCTAAGATATTTGAAAAATCTTACTTAAAATATGTGATTATATTCAAAATTTAGGATCCCAGAAGTTTAGTAGAAAAGAAATACAAATCTAATATAGTAAAAGGTGAAAGATTTATATCATCTGAAGAGAAACCAGAGTATAAAGATCAAATTTACTAAAATGTGGCTTATAATCATCTCACTAAAAATAATATATTTTTATATAGATAGTGCTATTTCAATTTCCAAAAATTGTACTTATGCATTTAAAAAGCAATTTTAAAAAGTATTTGAATAAAATAATGGTATTACTTTTGAGCATACCTGGTTGGTAACCTTAGCTTTCTTTTGCTCATCAGAAGTTTATTAATGCCTACAAAACATTTTTTTTTTATAATCTATTAAAGAGAAACTGTTTGTTTGATTATATTCAAGCAAATGTAACTTAAATTTTGTAAAGGTTAAATATTGCTATGGTTAATTACTTAGGGTTAGTATTTGAGTAAGGGTTAAAATCCAAAGCACTGTTCAGATGACTTTATAACTATATCAAAAACAGAATTAAGTTTGTTATTAGTAATATATATTTTTGATACTAATATATATTTACACTTGTTAGTATATTTTCTTTATGTTAGTGTCATTGAAATGTGTGTAGAACATGGTACAAACCAATGACAATTATGCAGGTTTGTTTCAAAATTACTATTTATATTTTCAAACAAACATATATAGTCTCTTAGGACAGTATCCAGGATAATGCTATTATGTATTCCTCTAATATAAATATAAAATCATCCCAAAATTTCAATTTAAATACATTTAGTAAATTAGTCATCACTATATTGTGACTGTATTTTATACAGTAGATAAAATATTTCAACTTCATTACTTTTTTAGAATATATTTGTATATTGTAGACATTATGTCACCTAAAGTATTTCCACTTTTATTTTCGGAATATATTTATATATTTTTGCAGGGAACATATGTGAATATTTTTTCTCTTAATTATATAAAATATTTATTTTTGGTTACTTATCTAAATGTGGTTAATAATTTTATAATACAAGAATATATTTTGTAAATAGTATGTATTTATTCATTTTTAAGTTAATTTGAGTTTTATCCATAAGTAATTCAGAATGAGGAAATGAATTGGTACAATTACTGTTTTTTAACCACCATATTTAATTTAAGGGAAAAAAGTGGTATCTTTTTTTTAAAATACAATGCTTACTGTCCAACTAATATATTGTCTAGACCATGGTTTCTTAGTCTTACCACTATTGATATTTGGAGTCAAATAATTCTTTGCTGTGAGGACTGTTCTGTGCACTGTTGGATAATTACCATGAGGTATTCCTGGCCTCTGCCTGGTAGATGAAGTGTAAATCCTCCGTCCCAGCAATCAAAAATGTCTCCACATGGTGTGATGTCTAGTGGGGTTAAATCATTCCCAATTTGAAAACTACTTGTGTAGCATCATCAGCTTACAAGGATCTTATATGATCCGGCTAAACAAAAATGACATAATTCAATTATTACAATGCATATTTTGTATATATTCAAGACCTAGATGCCACATGAATGTCAAATAATCAAAACCTTGGGCCATTTTAGTGAGACCCATGGTCACAGGGTACAAAAAGAGTTGTTATATTTATATCAATACCTTCAATAAAAAAATAAATCAATACAAAGTAAATGAGAAAAAAAATGGAAAAAAAATTAAAAGTGGGTATTTACTTTCCTGAGGAAATTTTACTTGGTGCTGAAGAATGAAGAAAAATTAATGTATTTCCCAACAACTGCTGTTTTGACTGATCTACTATTTTCATGGAATATCAATTACACAGTTGATATTGATCAATTACAATTTAATTAATAATATTAATTTTTTTATATCATGACCACTTTTGATTTGTTTACCTCATTGAGTCCAATTAGCTGATGCTCCCAAATATGAAAGAAACTTCCTGAGTGTTGAATCCCTTTGTCTTAGGAAGTTGTTCAACAATTTGGCATTTGTAAATTGAACAGCAATAAACAGTCTAGTATAAATGTTTTTATGAGAAAATGATATTTTCTTCTGTGTAGATGCCCAGTAATGGGATTTCAGGATCAAATGGAAGGTCTAGTTTGAGTTCTTCGAGGATTCTCCATACTTCCTTCCAAAAAGGTTGCAGTCCCACCAGCAGTGTAAAAGTGTTTCCTTTTCTACACATCCACGCCAGCATCTGCAGCGTTGAGACTTTGTGATGTGGGCCATTCTCACTGGGCTAAGGTGATATATCAGGGTGGTTTTGATTTGCATTTCTCTGATAATTAGGAATGATAAACATTTTTTTTTATGTTTGTTAGCCATTCATCTGTCTTCTTTAGAGAAGGTTCTATTCATCTCTCCTGCCCATTGATATAAGGGATTGTTGCTTAATTTGAGTTCCCTGTAGATCCTAGTTATCAAGCTCTTGTCTGATTCATAATATGCAAATATCTTTTCTCATTATCAAGCTTTATTTCTTCCTTCTCCATACCATGTTAAAGTTAATTTCATTCCGACTTTAGCATTTCAAATCCAAAAAAGG
>CAUYON010107425.1:0-19669 GCA_963573935.1 Arctocebus calabarensis
GTCTTTATATAGTGATCAAGGAAATGCCATGAAGGATATCTGTAACAGTATGATCAAAATATTTCTGAATGTATATGAATCGTGCCCTGTGATTGCACCAATGTACATAATTATGATTCAATAAAATTATTAAAAAAAAACCTAAATAAAAAATATTAAAGTAGCTTTATTCATAATCAAGAATAAAAATACCTGAAAGCAGCCAAAATGTCCTTCAATGAGCAAATGGCTAAACAACCATGGTATATCACAAAATGGAATATCACTCAATAACAAAAAGAAATAAACTATCAAGTCATGAAAAGACAGAGTAACCGTAAATGCATATTACCAAGCGAAAGAAGATCATATGAAAAGACTGCACACATAGAAGGCGACTATGCGCATGCAGTCTTTTGAAGTTATGCCTTGTGCCTTGCTATAGTTAATACTCTGATTAAACCCACTATAAAGCAAAAAAAAATAACTCAAATAATCAGACATCAGAATCATCTGCATTTGGGATATTAACTTTTTTATAAAATACATAGTTTTCAAGTATCTTCTCCCATTCCAGAGGTTGCCTCTTTCTTCATTTTGTTGATTGTTTCCTTTGCCATAAAGAAGCTTTTTAGTTTAATGCAGAAAGGTATGTTTAATATATTAAGATGTAAAGTAGCAAGTAAAATGCATGTAGTTTTTGAAGAAAAGATCTTTATTTTCCTCACCACTGTATGCCAGACTAGATCATAGAAGTTGCTCTATTAATATTTCTTAAATGAATGAGTGAATATAGTGATGGATTATAAAATATGATGGGTAAGTAGAAATGTATGGTCAGGATGGGGAAGTTGAATAAAGAGAAACTGTAAGTTGAATGTATCACTGCAAGAATTCCAGTAAGTGAGCAAAAAAGGATAAGAGGGAGTGATTAGAGGGTGGTACACTTGAAATTCAAATTTCAGAATTGTACATAAGGAATGTGTGGCTGATTGGGGCTGGATCAAAAGGATCAGTCACAATAAAAAGGTCACACAACTGGAGGGTAAGTGTGTTGGACAGGTCATGTCAATAAAATGATAGGAATAGAGAGGAACAGAGTAAATCAGGCACTACAGTCTTATACTATTAATGGGGGGAGTGATGGTGATTATCCGGATGTGGGTAGATGATATTGACAAGAGGATATATAGTGGGTAGTATGGTCTTATGATATATGCTTCAAAGAAGTATGGCATTTTAAAATAAAATGACAGCTCAGATAAATAAAAGAAGGTCTAAATAAATGCCAATTTATTGGTCACTGCCAATGATTTTGATTCAATTAGTTAATAAGCTGGAGTAAGATGAGCATCACATCAAATTCACCTTTCATTGTTGCTATGTGTGCCCAAACTTGTTTTGTTGCCTTAGTTCCTGAGCTAAGCAGAATAAAGGTCCCTGAAGATGTCCACATTGTAATCTCCACACCCTGAATGTTACATTACGAGACAAAAAAGACTTCACAGATGTGATTAAAGACATAGAGGTACCCTATATTTTCTGTGTGATCCCAATGTAATCACAAGGGTCATGATAAGAGAAAGGCAGAACTGGGTATGGTGGCCCATGCCTGGAATCTCAAGACTTTGGGAGATCAAGGAATGAGGATCAGTTGAGGCCAAAGGTCCCAGACAAGCCTAGGTACCTGGGTGAAATAGAAAGACCCTATCTCTACAAAAAAATTTAAAAATTATCCAGATATGGTGGCAAATGCGTAGCTAATCAGGAGGTTGAGGCAGGAAGTATGACTCATAACAGGAAGTCGGAGGTTGCAGTGAGCTGTGATTATGCCACTGTACTCCAGCTTGGGCAACAGAGTGAGACTCTGTTCTTTTTTCTTTTTTAAAGGTGGAAACTTTATAGCAGTAAGAAATGTGATGGCAAAAGCAAGAGGTAGGAATTGTATGAGGTCATGAACCCAAGAATGCAGAAGGCCTTCAGAAACCGAAAAGGGTGAAGAAACAGATCCTCCCTTAAGACTTTGGAAGGAATGCAGCCTTGCTGATAACTTGAATTTACTTTTGACCTGTGAAACTATAAGATAAGTATTTGTTTATGCTACTAAGTTTGTGGTAACATTTTGCTACAACACTAGAAAACTAATATAGTCCCTGAACCATCATGAACTATAGGTGAAAGCTGTCACCCCAAGTTCATACAGCAGGCTTTACGCAACTGCTTTCTCCTTCAGTTTAGGTTGGCGTGGCATCTTGTCTTGCACTGATCCCTGTCACACTCTGTCACAGCACATGCATGCATTGTGATGGAGTCCTTAAGGGTAAGGAAATCCTTTCTGTAGTCACCATCCTTTGAATGCCACATGTACATGGAGTGTTGCACTGCTGATAATAGTTTATGGCAATTAATTAAGTGCCTATACAAACTTTCCTATTAGCTGTTGTTTTCCTATATACAGAAGAACCTCAGTTAATTGACCACCCAAGAGACTGTAGCAAACTGGTCAATATACAGAGGAAATCAACATAATAAAGTAGGCCTACTGTACTGATACATGGTACATGTATGGTTTATGAAAATTAGGTCAACTTAAGGAGGTGGTCAATGTAGGGAAGGCAGTCAGCTGTGGACAATCTACTGTATTTTTAATCTCTTTAATCTCAGTACTTAGGAAAAACCTTGTCGTTCTGCTCAAAAAATGCAAATTTAACAGAGTTGAATTAATGGGATACATTAATGGGGTCTATATAGAGTAAAATATACACCATGATTTACCCACTGGCAGATGCCAGGAAGAAATCTTAGTAAGTAAGGCACACCTGGCTTCTAAAGATGATAGAAAAAAAAATCCTATGGCTGCAGATCAGAGATAGATAGCCAGAAATCAGCCTTAGTGTTGAATTCTTGTCTGCTCCTTAGATCCCTTCTGCCTGTAGTCAGGTATGGTCCTAGGGCCTCACATGTCTTTTGTGCAAAAATGCATGAGATACTCAAGTGATGTCTATATTTCAATATAGGCTTAGCTTTTTCAAAAAGTCAACAAGTCTGGGTGGTACAGTGACTTCAAAAATGGCAAAATGAAATTCCCATGCTCCTCATTAAAGATAAAACTTTTGAAATTGCTTTCTGAGTCATTTAGTAAGTCAAAATAGAAAATTGGTCTCATTGTTTACTAGTCACACCTTATTTCTGAGAAAAAGAAATGGAATTTCTCAGATGAATCAATAAATGAACTCAATATCCTTAAAACAATTTTTTTCAATAATTTAGAAACAAAAAACCTTCATTCAAAAGACAAAAATGTATCCCAAAGACAGCTTATCAAGGAGCCTATTTGGAAGAAATAGTAGACATTTATATGTGTACCTTTTGATCTCTGTTTTAAAAATCAGTTGCATTTCTTATCCTTCTTAACCATTTCAAAAACAGTTGTACATTACAAATGGACTCTGCCAGTTCCAGATGAGGCTTATCATAAGGAAGACTTCACATCTTTTGTGTTTACTTAGGTGGATTTGGAGAACATTTCGTTAATAAAGTATCTCAAGAATGGAAAAGCAAGCATCCCATGAATTCAATACTAAGTTGAAAGTAACAGATGAACAATTAAAGGCCTACCTGAGGAAAAAAACACAGTTAAATGCAAGAAATGGGGAGAGGGGAAGTGGAGACATGGTTCAGTAAGTTCCCACCTATGGGGTACAATGTAGGGGTATAGAGCACAATTCCTAGATAAAGGACAACTCAGACTTTATCTTACAAATGCAAACAATGTAACCTAATCACATAGACCCTCATTTTAATTCCAAATTTTAAGTAAAGTTTGTTTGTTCAGCCCAAACAAAGCAACCTTAATTTTCTATCACTAAAGCTGCCTGCAATTTATTCATTCATTTAACAAATATTGAAGTGCTCATCCTGAGCTAGGTGCTGGAAATACCATAGTAAACAAGATAGATTCCTGACATCATTGAATTTAATGTCTTGCTCAGGAGAGAGACATTACATGAGCAATCTCGGTTGTCACAAGTTTTATATGATAAGGCATACAAATGCTACAGGAATACGTAACAAAGACTTTCACCTAACCTGGGGTTTAGAAATAACTTCTTTAAGGTAGTGACTTTGAGATGAGACCTAAACAATAAATAGAAATTAACTAGGTGAAAATGGAAGCAGGTAGGGAAAGAACGGGCTAGATTTCAGGCAAAGAAGTTTTCATGTATATGTATAAAGGTCCTGAAGCCTGAACCTGATGTCATGAAAAGGCATGGGTAAGGAATTAAAATCTCAGTGTGGCTAGAATAAGATGAGTAAGAGAAAAAAGGCAAGTTAAAAACTATAAATTGAGTTGTGTCATCCCCCTGCCAAATTCTTATGTTGAAGCCCTAATCCTCAATGAGATGGTATTTGGAGGTAGGGTTTTAGAAAGTAAGTAGGTTTTGATATAAGATCATGTGGCTCTCATGATGGGATTAGTGCCCATATAACAAGGACCACTGAAGCAGTCTACCTCCCTCTCTGCCAGTGATGATACAGCAAGAATGTAGTCCTCTGCAAGCCTTCAGCAGATGTTAAGTAGGCTGGCATCTCGATCATGGACTTCCCAGCCCCAGTCTTTGGTACTTTGTTATAGCAGCTCTAGCATATTAAGATACTGGGTCATAGGCAGATGGTAGGGGTCAAGTCCACAGGTCCCTGGAGCTCATGTTAGGGGTTTTCCTCAGCACCAGAGAAGTAAACAGAAAGGAATAATCTTATCATGGTCTACGATGGCTTTAATTTAGGTTGTGTTTTTATTGCAGTTTTCATTTTAGCTGATTGCATACATATTTCAAAGAACGTGCTTTAGAACATGCAACTAGATCCTGTTAACAGAAAATCAAGCCATGGGCGTGGGGTCATGCTAGCAATAAAGCTAAAGTACCCCCTGGTAGCAGCTTTGCCAAATTGCATGCATTGCCCCTTAAAACCATAGTTGCTTCCCGAAAGCCATGTCTGAGCAGTACAATGCCTATTAGTAGAGAGAGACAGTCCTTTAGTAAATGCTGGATTCAGAACGAAAACATTTCTAAAACACCCACATCCTAGATGCTGGATTCAGGACTAAACCTGAGGGAAAATGATTTGCCCAGAGTTTTTTGCCACAAACTCGCTGTTCTATTTTCTGGCGCATATTTGCATTAGGACATGGAGCATGGACGTCTCTGTGCTCTTCAATGGTCCCCAATGTCAAAACTGGTGTGGGTTGCTCACGGCCAATCACTTTCATGTCTCTGCCAACACTACCTGCAAATGTTTTTCCCCCATGCTCAGAATGCAAAGAGGTGAGAGACATTACACAAAAATTAAAATAAATGAAAACCTAAAACTCCAATTATTTTCATCACAAACATCTTAATTATTGGTACGATCAAATGCTGCATTCATTCTAAATATGAGCCACCTTGACATTTAAAGTTCCATGGTGCTTTAAGATTAAATAGCTTCAGACTGAGAAATTATTGCTATAGTAACAGATTATCCATGGTTCTTTTAAAAATAAACTCCCCTGTCAAAGCAAGAATCCATTCAAACTGTATTAATAATAAGCAAGAAAACTGAAAAGGAAAAAGGTGGTATTTAAAAGCACTGAAAATTTTTCCATTTTTATTTCCTTAAAAAAAAAACCAAAAAAAAAAAAACCTACGTAACCATACCTAGAATAGAAATTTTGGATTGAATCAAAGGATTCCCATTTGCTCAACACAAAGGGAGAACATTGTTTTTTTAGCACAAGCCTTTCTTGTTCTTTATACCTAAGCTTTTAATAAAGGGCACAACATTTAGAAATGTACTTGAGTCTCTTTAGAAGAACAGTTACCTTTCTTTAAGAGATGGGCTCTTAGCTAACTAAACAGGAAGAGTTTTTGTTGTAAATGTGGGCAGAAGTTAGATTGACTTCATTCTTTCTTCAATTTTCTATTTATGTACTCTGTATGTGACATTAGGTAACTAGTTTTTCCCGTCTCTGTATTTTAGGTCAAATGCCTGAAAAATAGGCCAATGTTTAAAGACATCTTACGCAGTTAGCTCTCATAGCCACCATTAGTCAAGTGGGTCTCTAATGGCACGGTACACACAGAAACCTGGCTTCAAATCCCCGCTTCATCACCTAGAACCTGTGTAACATTGAACTAAGCCTTTGACCTTTATAAACCTCATATACTTTATCTTCAAGATAGGGATTATAATGGCTATATGACTTATTCCACAGTGGATTTGGGGGAGAATCAAATGAAACAGGAAATGTGAACAGACTTTGGAACTCTTCTAAAGTAAGAGATTATAATTGGATAGCTTAGAAAGGGGTGCATGTTTTTGTGTGTCTGTATCTTAAGGTATAGTTAAAAATGTTGCTTTTTCCTCAAAACAGATACCGTATTTCTCAGCCCTAGAAGAGTAAATTCTCCTAGAGCTACTATTGGTTTATGGTCAGGTCTGAAATGCAAAACAAAAACATAAACAGAAAACCTCTCATCAGCATAAACTGATTAGATGGGAATAAGCAGAGTACAGCTGCCCATAATTTGTAACTATTCCTTCCCCCATTTTATAGATGAGTAAGATAAGGCTCAAATAAATATTGGTTTTTGTTTTTATTTTCTCTACACATATACATGTGTTTATTTGGTTTCCACTTTTTTTGTCTTCACAAAATTAAAAAGGCTTAAAATTTAATAACAATAACAATGTTTAAGGTAAGGACTAGAAACAAAAACCTTGTAAAGAATGAATAAAGATAAATACATTTAGAAAATAAATCAGATGACTACTGCAATGAAATATTGAGCAATAATAATAATAATTATAATAATGCAAAAAATGTAACATTCACATTGTCAGATAAAAGTATGTCCATCATAGAGTGCTTTGACTCTGAGGTTCAGTATGGAGTCATCAATTAACTTCTTCTTTTTTTTTTTTCCAAAGTCTCAAAAAATAGACAACTGGTATTTGTAAATAAAAATAGAAGATAATTTCAAAAAATAGATCATGCCAAATCTTATAGACAATAGAGAAATAAGAAATACTTCAAAATCATTCTACTTCATCCAGATATACCTGATATTTAAATTGGAAAAAATATATTAAATATATTATTATAAAGGGAAATTACAAAAATAATTTAATTTTAACCAAAGTACATTATTTGAACAATAATTTTTAATTCAACTTGTTAATATGTTGTTTAGGATATTGCATCTTCATTTATACATGAAATGTGTTTGTAATTTCCATTTATATAATATGTTTGTAATTTCAAATAAATATTGTTTTAAGTCCAAGGACACACAATTTATACATATATCAAATCATCATACTGTATACCTTAAATATAGAGGAACTTGCCCAATTAAATATTTTTAAGTAAAAATAAATAAAAGAACTCCAGAGCAAATCACGAAACTGGAATTATGAAAGGATGAAAACATTCACCTTCCAGACAACGGAAGATTTTGTGCTCAGTTTAACTTTGGAAGATGAACTGTGAAAAGGAAATGCATCCCTATCTCAAAGATCAGTTGAGGTTTTAAATCTGGACTTGGTAAGGCCAATGAAGCTAGAATCAAGCATGAAATAAAAAAGGATGCCAGATGAATCTTTTTAAGGGATGACCATTCTTGCAAACTAAAAGGAAGAATGTCAGTGAAGCAAAGATACCATTGTTCAATTTCCTGGCTTTAAGAGACACTTAGGACACTTTTAAGTATATGGAAGCAAGTAACTAACCTAAGATCACACAGATGACCTAAGGTAGAAAAAAAACTACCTTCTATTGAGGATTAGGTATAGATCTTCAAATTCAAAGGCAGAGCATATAGACTCAGGATGGATGTTTCTCCAGAGGCATCAGTATTATAAAATAAACTGGACGTCCTCTTGGATCTTAGTTGAATTGTGAATTAGGCTCAGAATCACTATATTGGGCATGTATGAGTCAATATTTCACAGAAAAGTATTCACTATAGAATTCATCGTTTTACCAGAACAGAGTATTAATGAATCTCTCTGAGATCTTTGTGCACAAGAGGTAACTAGACTTCTGTGTCAACAAATACTGGAGCAAGCCAGCCTCAGGGGAAATGGCCCGAGCGCCATCTAGTGTAAATGCTCATGTAGTAAATGTTCTTGAAATGAAAGGTATTTCCAAGTGCCATCTAGTGACAAAGAGGAAAAATGCTCCAGGACCAAGTGAATTCAGCTGAAATCCGTTGTAAACTAAAGCTAATTTGGTGATGATAAAATAGCCTTAATTTCAGTCTCCTGTAGATAGGAATTAAGTCACATTTCCAAGTATGAGTGTATTATACATAGTGTATTCCCTTTGGGTTCAGATGTGATAAAACTTGGCATTCTGTGACTTTCCCTCCAGTCCCCATCTCCCAATCTACCACCTCCACTGACATCCCTTCACACTTTGCCCTTGACTTCCATACTCTACTCTTACCAAGGACAGCAACCAGAATTTTTTTTAATAATAGTTTGTTATTCCTTTGATAGGATCCTCCCCATAGTTTCTAATTTCACTCAGAGTACAAGTGAAAATTTATCAAAATCTCTACATAATCTGGCACCCAGTTATCACTCTGCACAAATTCTTTACTTATCTAACCCTCACCCACTCGGTTCTAGCATCTAGACAATGGTCTTCTTGCATCATCTTAGACTTATCAGGCATGCTCTATTCTTAGATTTGATGATCTTTTTCCTCTTCTTGAATGAATATATCTAATAAGTGATGTAAATTTGTATTTGGGATGGTGGAGATGGTGTAATATAGTGGTTAAGAGCATTGGTGCTGACATCAAATGCACCATCATTAAATCTTGGATCCACCATTCACTAGTTGTGTGATTTTATTAGGTATTTTATCTCTGCAATATTCAGTTTTCTCATCTGAGAAGTAGGGGTGATAATGAAGCCTACTCTATAAGATTGCAGAAAGAATTGGCTAAGAAAGGCTTGTTCTTAGCAGAGGCCAGGCATATAGAAGTTTCATAAATATTTCCTTGTTGGTGTTATGAAGATGAAGAAATGCAGGTTCTTCATTGATCAGCTAGTGTTCCACCTTGCCAGGGGAATGGATCAAATGTGTAATGATCAAAGAATGTAGGCACATTTATCAAAGACAGACATAAATGGGCTGTGCAATATAATCAGAGATGGGAGGGAGGGATGGCATCAAGATGCCCAAAGATCTCATTAAACATAAATGCTGAGCTCATGTCTTCACCAAAAAGGATAAAAATAAGGCCTAAGTCCAGAATTTCAAATACACAAAGACAGAAGAAGGTGGTGTGGCTTAGTAATATCATGTAAAAAGATGATGGGGATGTCAGTTGACTTCAAGTTCAGTAGGATAGGGATGCTGTGTGAATGCTAGAAAAACTAATCTGACCTTGGACGGAATTAATAAGTGCACAGTGCTCAGAACAAGAGATGGGCTAATCCTATTCTACTCCACACAGCTAAAGCAGTGTGCTCATTTCTGAGCAGGACCCTTTAAGGGGACATGCCTAGAGAATAGTCACTCTGATGGTGAAGTGATGACAGACATTTGAGAAGCAGTTTAAAGTCCTCCAGAATGCTTAACCTGAAAATGTGCAGACTCACTGGGACATGATCACTGTCGTCAAATCCCTGGAGGACTGTCATATGAGAGAAGGAATACCCTTAGTCTTTTCTTTATTATGATTTTATTCAAAAACTACTCAAGGAGAAAGATTTGGCTTTGAACAAAGAAATCTTATCTCATTCAAAATTGCTTCATTGTGTTAAGAGCTGCTTTATGATGCAGTCAACTTCTTATTACCAGAGATTTTCCAGTACAGATATAGGCATGAAGAATATTGTTTTTACACTGTTTAAGCCTTTTGGACAAGTTGATGGGCTAATGGCAAAGCTCGTAATCCTGATATGAGATAGGTGACAGGGGCAAAACAATCTTGAACTAGAGATGTCATAGTTGATGTGACTGGGAGGGGGAAGATGAAGAGAAGTTAAGGAAGAAATGAGAGATACAGTGAGAGAATGAATGAAGTTAGGGGTGCAAGAGTTATGCTACTGATCATAGTAAAAGACAAGTCATCAATTGACTTCATCAACAATTCTCTGCTTATAAGACTTAGGGACAAGGGCCTTTCTCAGATAGAAACATTTACAGTTTTTTTTTTTTTCTGTCCACATAGATTCCATTCTCAAGTTGACCATTTCCTAAGATGCACTTCTGTTTTAGTCTCTACTCTTCAATTCTTGTCAAATCTTGTTCTTTCCTAAACTCCAATCCATTGGCAATAGCTTCTGCCATCTTACCTTGTTTGTGCCATATTTTATCCCCAGGCCTAGGGCTTGATCCTGAATTTTGGCCAATAGATACAATTTTCCACCCAGGAGATGAAGTTAGATGAAGCTAAGAAGGGATCACTGGTGGATTTCTATGGGAAATACGTGTTTAACCTAAATACAAAGGACAGCAGTTAGTGGATTGCATGGTGAGAGTATGTTTATTTCTGTAAGAAACTGTCAAGCTAAATGTGGTATATGCATACTTTGAAATACTGCTCTACCATGAAGAAGTATGAATTAAAGGCTTTTTGCAACAATTTAGAGGAACTGGAGAACATTCTCCTGAGTTAAATATCTGAAGAATGGGAAAACAAACACCACATGTACTATTAGATTGGAACTAATCAATGAGCACATGGGCACAGGAGGAAGTAAAACTTAGTGGAAATCAGGCGGGAGGAAGGACGAGGAGAAGATGGGCAAAAACTTACCTAACAGGTACAATAAACACTTCTGGGTGATAAGCACACTTACAACCTTGACGCAAGCATGACAAAAGTGATCCACGTAAGCAAAAACATTCGCACCCCCATTATATTTGAAAATAATAAAAATAAAATAAGAAACTTCCAAACTGTCTTCTAAAATAATGGTACCAGTATTGCATTCCCATCACCAATGGATGAGAGTTTCTATAGCTCTACATCCTTGTCAGTGTTTGAGATTTTAGCCACCGTCGTTTAGATTTGCAATTCTCTGATGATACGATGTTGAGCATCTTTTCATTGCTCGTTTGCCATCTGTATCTCCTCTTTGGTGAGATTTATGTGCAGATATTTTATCTACTTTTAAATTTGGTTGTTCTCTTACTTTTCAGTTTCCAGAGTTTTTGTATATTTTTGACACAAGTCTTTTATTAAAAATGTGTTTTGCCAATTTTTCCCAGTGTAAAAATGCCGTAAATTATGTGTATTTTGCAGAATTTTTTAAATGAAGTCTCACTTAGCTTTTTCTCTTACTTTCTTTTTACTTCCACGGATAGTGTTCTTGGTGTTATATCTACAAAAATCATTGCCAAATCTAAGGTCACCTGTATTTATTCTTTCTATGGATGATTTCTATCATTACAAAATCAGTCAAAGCATATTCAGCCAAAAAGTAAGGAAATATTTTAAATAAGTTAATTCATTGAAATTAATAAGTAAGCAGTTCTACATGTTTAATAAAATAGTTGTATTATATTACCACTGAAATTCTCTCTGCTTTTTAAAATAAGTAATTTGATATGATTTATCTTATTCTAAATCAGTACATATGATCATTTCTAATTTTATAATATTATTATTAAGAAGTTTCCCTAGAACCTGTATAAGTTTTAGGCCCAAGAAAACCTGATGGCCCTGTGTCTGGCTTCAGGGTAGCCATGGGCCCTTGGGCTCCAGAGCTCCCCTACAGCTATTCCAGTAGAAAGAACAACTCTACTCAAGAGGGCAAGTGAGATTTCATGGCTAGCCTGACCTACATAGGTATGCAATTACTAAGAGGCAGGCCCAAGGGTGATAGCATTGTTGGAGGCCAGGTTCTTGGGGCAAGCAAGTCAACTTCTAAAAATCCAAGTGTTTTCTCAACTGCCCTCCTGCAAGCATTGTCCAAATCTGAACTGCCCCCAAATCAGTCACTTCTGTGTATTCCTCTTGTTCAACCACTCAAGCCAGAAATTCAGACATTATCATGGAATCCGTCCATTCTCTTTAATCTTCTGCATGTAATCAATCAGCAAGTTTTGACAACTATGTTCTATCTATCAGCAGTACAGGGTGCCCATCTCTCTCCCCTCTCAGCTTCCATACATGCTATTTCCTGTGTCTCATCTCTCTTGCTATCTTTGGCTCAACTTTCAGGAGTAAACACGTCATATCCTCAGAAAACCTCCCAGGATGCACTACAGCTGGGTTAGGCACCTCCTCCCCCCAAATCACCACAGCACCCACATGACCTTTACCATGACTTGAAATTTTTTTTTCACTTTATTGGATTTTCAATTACAAAAGATAATTGCTTGATAAATATAACAAGTTGAATACTATGGAGATGCAGAAGGAAAAATTGATGCATTTCCCCAAGTCGCCCCCGGCTCTGCATAGACTATGCATTGCCATTAATAGCTCCATTATACCACAGTAAGAGTCTACTAAAATTTATTCAACCATTCACCTATTGCTGGACTTATAAAGATTTTGGGGGGGTTGTTATTGTTTTGTTTTGTTTTGTTTTGTTGTTTGCTGTAATACACATCTTCACACATGCTGGAACTTACATCTTTGTACCTCATGTTCCCCCCAAACCAAAGGATATATATATCTTAAATTTTAATACACACTTTCAGATTACTTTTCTACAAAAGGTAGAAATTCACTTTACCACTAGTAATGCATGAAAAATGCCTATGCCCCACAAGCATTATTAAATGGTATTTAGCTGATTATTTGACATTTTTTTGTATATTTGTTGGCAGTATACACGTATTTTCTCTCTTTGGTGAATTGACAATTCATCTTCTGGGCACATTTTCTACTTGATTCCCTACCTCTTTCTTAGTAATTGAAAGAAACTCTTTGTTCAATTGAGGTTGTTCCCCATTTAATCATATGTTTCACTTTTTTTTTTGTTTCGTTTATAGGATTTTTCTTTGTTTGTGCTATATTACATTATGCAAAAATAGTTTTAATATTTATGTAATCACATATATTTATGTTTTCCTTCACGGTTTTTTGATTTCCAGACTTACTTAAGAAGATTTCTCCTATGTTTACAAGTATTCTTTAATTTTTTTATTTACTCTATTATTATTACATGTGTTTGATATGTTTTGACCTTAAATCATCAAGAATTTACTTGTCTGTGAGTCCCCTGTGGCCAAGGATCATACCTGACTGCTGATGGAAACAGAACTATGCCACCCCCAAATATGCTTATTTGGTACATTGTGAAATAGCACTTTGAGGGGCTTCAGACACAGAAATGGCTTTGGAAAACTTTCCTATACTTTTAAGAGATTTGTACCAGGAGAAGAAATCTACATTAGTGTTACAGCAGAGGATCTTCTCTGACGTCCTCTTATCTATTTTATCCATATCTTAAAAGAACTAAATCAACAGGAAAAGAGACTAAAAGTCTGATACTTTTAAAGGTCTGACAGAGAAACTTTTACACAGGCTATCATATATTCTTTCTGAGGGCAGCACTTACATTACATGAAAGCTTTTTATACTATATATATAACAAGACAGCCTTTGCTCACCAGGTTTTCCTCCCCTTGCTCTCCCATAACCAGTGTCACTACCTCCCCCTGAGAAGTGTCAAGCCCCTATTCTTTCTTTAGCCTCAGAATGGTAAAAAAGCTTGAGTCATCTGGCCCTCCTTTGAGTTTCACATTTGTGGGAGTCTTGTGTATGCATACGTTTGTATACTTTTTTCCTGTGAATCTACTGCCACTTTGTTTTATTTTCCTTCTTCAATTTTTATTTATCTTTTTAAATTTATAATGGACACACAATTGTACATATTTATGGGGCACAGTGTGATGTTTTAACAGATGAATTAATTACTGTCAACTTGTTGTCAGTCTTAAATAGCAAGAGTCAGGACTTATAATTAAATGTGGAGCTTATTTGAGTACAACCCTTGAAGATGGCTGCCCATGAAGCACAGATGCCACAGCATAGCTCTAAAGTATAGATGTTTGAGATCATTTATGTGGGCAAGGTTTTGGGAAGTTGGGCGGCGCCTGTGGCTCAAAGGAGTGCGGCACTGGCCCCATATGCCAGAGGTGGCGGGTTCAAACCCAGCCCCGGCCCAAAACTGCAAAAAAAAAAAAAAAAAAAAAGATTTAGGGAAGTTTAACAGAATTTCAACAGTATTCTATATAAGGCTTAATGCATAGTTACAATGATCTGACTGGTGGAGATTGTCTTTTTCTTTTGAGAAAGGTATATTTAACATTCCACACTGAAAATATAAGGGTGTCCATAAAGTTTGTATGCAATTTAAAATAGTTGGGTATTGCAAACGAACTTTATGGACACCCTACATAACAATCCCAGGGATTTATGTGCCCTCTGGTCTGACTAAGATATAGTATAGTAAAGGAAATGGTTAATCTGTGATTGGAAAAGGGTTAGATCTGATGTCTCCTATTCACTTATAGAAGAAGAGTGCAGAAGAAAATTACTCTATAATCTGAGAAACAGAATTTGCAACTTCATGATATGATGCAGATCACAGTCACAGCTCTCTGAAGGAGTAATGCATTATGGTGGTTTCAATAGCTTTCAAATTTTATTTATTTTTACATTATCATGTACACCACCTTAAACATTTATCATTTTCCTTATGCTAATAATAGAAATATTGTTTTAAATATTTTTCTAGCTCTTGGAAATATAAATACATTGTTAATACATGTAATCACTCTACTGTACAATAGAACACCACAACTTACTACCTGTAACTTAGTACCCACTAACCAATCTCACCTGATCTCTCTATTCTCCCAACCCCCGCCACTATTCTACTATGTACTTCTGTGGAATCAACTTTTTAACTTTGTTTTTCTTTGTAATTTCTAACACCTTTATTCAGGTATAATTGACAAATAAAAGTTGTATATATTTACAGTACACAATGTAATGTTTCAATATATATATGAAGGATGCCAAAAATGCATATATATTTTAAGAAATGAAAAAAAAACTGTTTTAAAATTATAATACTCAATATTTGCCAGTAACAAAAGATGAATACTATCACATTGAGCAACTCTTGTAATTGTAGGAGTTGAATGTGATTTGAATATTACAATTTTAATATAATTTTTTCCTTGCTTAAAATGTATATACATTTTTTTATACCCTCTGGATATATATTTTGTGCAATGATTAAGTCAAGCTGATTAGCATCATTTAAGATCTATTTAAGATCTAATTGATCATTGAGGATCTAATTTTTTAGCAATTTTCAGGTATATAACACATTGTTATTAATTATAGTCACCCTGCTGTACAATTGATTTGGAATCAAATTACAAAACAGAAATGCTATAAATATTGTGGTATAGCACAGACACCTATAATAGCAACAGTTTCAAGTATCTAATGTTGACATTTTAAACTACTTCTGTAATTTAAAAGGCAGCAAATCTATGCCTCTTGTATTTTGGCCTCCTATGGTGAGTAAAGGTTTGTAGGTCATGCTTCAAAATTCAGCAAGGGTCTTTTGTTCGTTCGTTTGTTTGTAAGGCCTACTTTTTATGCAGAAGACCTAGAAGGCTAAAATATTATGGACTCTGAAAGTGTATATGGATCTCATTAGCTAAACATTACTTATATTTGACCAGCTAAGATTGGAATGACTATGTGGTTCACTGTGTTTGTTAGAGCAGATTAGCTTCTGTTTCTCTCCTAAGGTAGCACTGGAAAAGGATGCTATTCTTCTGATAGTTAAATGTTAAATAATGACCCAGGCAAGACTTCATTGTTTCCACTTTTCCCCACTAAGTTAAAGGCACATTATGGGGAAATTTCCAAATGTGAGCTTCAACATGTGTTAGGACTCAGTACTTACTTGACAATGAGAAGCCCTAAGTCCCAGAACATCTAACAGACTAATATTTGTGTGGGATCTACACACATTTTATCCACCAGCTCAGGCTCTCCTTCTCATTTACCTGTTTTCCTTTGTGTCACCTGACGACCAACTGTGATCAGTGTGGGTGAGAAAGCCCAAGGCACAAAACTAAGCACTTTAGGCACATGGGAATAATGCTTCACTTCAAGAAAAACAAACATAGTATGAATAACCCCAAACTGCCCACTCAAATTATATTAATTAATATTTTAATAATTTATTAACTTTAAAAAATATATTCATAACAGGCTCTCTGCATTTAAATTATAAGCCATTCTATAAATATTTGTAGATTATGCATAAATAAGTTTACTGCATGAAAGGAGGTACACCTGCAGAGAGCAATTAAACAGTTGCACTGAAAGAGAAGTGGAAGCATTTGCTCTTGTTAGCTTTATTTTTAAAGTGGATCGACTTCACAAATGCAAAGCCACTAGATCTCAGAAAACCAGGGCCAGAATAATGTGTACATGCTATAAAAGAGAGTTTAGAAATCATCTATTATATTGTATTTTGATTAATGTGTAAAAAATGGCATTTATATATATGCATATGAATAGTCCACTGCTTGATTTACATTTTGTTCTTCTAAAAGTTGTTAATAAAACTCACATATTGAATTGTTAAACTGTCATTTTAGTTCAGATACGTTTAACACACTTTTGAGTAATGATCATGTGTAAGACACTGTTAAATGTTATGTGAGCTAAATAAGACACAACCATGGATGTTGTAGCATTTATAGTGTGCAGAAAATGAGAACATTTACTACAGGAGGCAGAATGGATCACACTAAAATACCATTGACCTTTGAACAACATGGTTGGAACTGAACATGCATTGTTTTTCTGCCTCTGCTACCCCTGAGACAACAAGACCAACCTCTCCTCTTCCACTGTCTACTCAGCATGAAGATTACAAGGATGAAGAACTTTATGGTGAGCCACTTCCACTCAATAAATAATAAATATATTTTCTCTTCCTTATGATTTTCTTAATAATATTTTCTTTTCTCTAGCTACATTGGAAGAATACAGTATGAGATACTGTATATATATGCACATACACATAAATACATATGTGTATTTATATATTTAAATACATATAAATATATGTATTTATATATGTATATCATACACAAATATGTAATAACTGAGTATTTGTGTTATGGGCAAGGCTTCCAGTCAACAGTAACCTATTAGAAGTTAAGTCTGAAGGGAGTCAAAAGTTGGACACAGATTTTTAATTGTGTGAGAGACAGCATCCCTACACTCTCCATTCTTCACAATATGCTGTTAGGAATATATTACTTCATTGAATCTTCCCAACAACCTTTGAGGTAAACACATTATTCACACTGTTAAAGACCGATCAATAAAATTTAATAATATATGTATACCATGGAGTACTACTCATGCATAAAAAAGATAAATTAATGTCTTTTGCAATAATTAAGATGGAAATCGAGACCATTCTCCTAGGTGAAGTACCCCAGGACTGGAAAAACAAGTACCATATGTATTCACTATTAAATTGGAACTAACCAATGAGCACACATGTGCATAGAAAGGAGTAAAGATTCTAGGAAATGGAAGCTTCCAATGGTGGGTAAGCTTTGGGTAAGCTTCAAAATGGTGAAATAAAATCATCTGTATTCATTTATTCATTCATACATTCATCTAGAAAAGTAGCATATTACATTGATCATATGCTGCTACAGAGCCAGGTAAACAGTTAGACCCTCATTTACCTCCTAGCTTGGTGACCTCAAGCAAATCACCTAACTAGACTTTAATTTTCTCATCTGTTAAACAAGGATGAAACCAATACATGGTTTAAACGAGATAATACAAATAAAATGTTTACAGCCATGCCTGGCACAGTTTAGCCAACCAAAGAATGGCAAGATTAACCCTTATTCAACAAATGTTTATGGAGGAAGGAGGACCCTGCTTTTCAAAGCCTGCATCTGGAAACTTGAATTGGAATAAGGAAGTTCTATGAAACTTTTTATTAATAAGGCAGACATATTTATGCCAACTCTGCTTTTTTTTTCCCACCAAGACTACCGGACATATTATCTCTTCTCTAATGTAGGAATTTTTGACTTTTACAGAATAACTACTACAAGATGATTTAGGAAAAACATATTTTATGAGAAAAATAAAATATTGATGAGTTATTCATTTTTTATTGTATTCCCAAGAAATAAAATGATTCAGCCCTATGCTCTTAAAGGTAAAACTCAAGTGGTTATTATTAAGTATATTTTGAAAAGTACTTCTGTCAGCGATTACAACAATACTTGTGAAATGACTTTAAATTTAATTTGTTAAAGTAATTGGGCATGTCTCCAAATGAGTGAATCAGATACCAGCAATCTCAAAACCCAGTTATAAAACTGAGACTTGATTCTTCAAATAAATGTTTGACTTGTGTGTTAGCTTTGTCTTCTAGTCTCCATATCAAATATTCCAAAAAAGTCCTTTTTATACTTTAATAAAAAAATAAAGAGACATATCAAGGAGAGGGAATTCGTGATTTCCAGACATCCCATCCGTGTGCAAAAAATAACTTGTTTGCTTAAACCAAATGTTTTCCAATAAATGGGATTTTTTTACCATTTCAAATTTTTGGAAGAAAGTCAGTTTATGATGTAAAAACCATAATAATTTTATGGTTGTTAAATCTAATTTCCAGATGGTATTTCTCTGAAACATTTGGAGAAAAACAGTAAGTCAGAACTGAAGAAGTTTTCTACCATAACTGGTTTTTGCATTCTTACAGATAAGAGGGTTTCATGCTCAGGGTTTCATTTTGTGTGTGGAAGAATCTTATCTTCTCTAATCAAGCTATGCTGCAGTCAGGTGGCTGTAAGGCTAGTCCCCTAGGACTTCACATTAAAATAAATTATTTTGTTCCTAAGAATATTGCAGTGTATATAGTTTTAAATACAATTTTAATTAATAGTTTCTTAGTTACATGGTAACGCTAGCTTCCATCAGAGGGCAGATCCGAATTGATATGACAGATCAACTGCAAAACAGAGTAGACTCCTAGAGACAGGATTTTCATGACAGACTTGAAACCAAAGAAATGTTCACAGCCTCCAGAGCACCTACTCAAATTCTAAGGGATTAAAAATAACAACACTGAACCTCAAACTTTCCACTCGACTAGATTCACCAGCAAGCTTCTTTCATACATTAAACCTTATTTTTTCTGAATTTATATAATGCATTTTTAAAGCAGGCTCCAATTAGCCCATTTCACCACTCATTACTGGAATTACACATTCCACGGTGAGATTGACCATGGTTTAATTTCTTCTGCACTGTTTGCTGAACATTTTCTTTTACGTTTTCAAATGTCTTTTAGCTATAAGTACAGTAGAACAGTAATCCCAAGTGACATATTTGGGGATAACAACTGACCATGTTCTCTCTCCAAAATTGATTTTCCTAAGATGTTGGTTTTAATTAGCTTCACAAATAGAAAGGAGTGTCCAGGTCCCCTTTATGCCAGCACTCAAGTACTTATATATTCACTCACAATCCTTAGTATTTCTTTTATCCCATGTACCACAAAAGAAGTTGAAACTTATTAAAGGTAGAGTAGCAATGTCTTTATATAGTGATCAAGAAAATGCCATGAAGGCTATCTGTAACAGTACGAT
>CAUYON010107426.1:0-21340 GCA_963573935.1 Arctocebus calabarensis
TAGGGCCTTTAGGAGTGCCAAAATTTCTTCTTTGTTTTTGATGGTTTTTCCTTCTGCTGTAAGAAGGCCTCTTTCTTGGTATATTGCCCCGTGTACATGGACCGTGGCAAAGGCATACCAGCTATCAGTGTAAATATTGAGCTTTAAGCCTTTTCCCAGGGTGAGCACGTGGGTTAGAGCAATTAGCTCTGCTTTTTGGGCTGATGTTCCTGCAGGGAGAGGCTCTGCCCAAACAGTCTCAGTCTCTGTAACTACCGCCACCCCTGCATACCTGTGTCCATCTTTTATGAAACTGCTCCCATCCGTGAACCAGGTCGCATCGGCCTCTGGAAGAGGCTGGTCAGTCAGGTCCTGTCGGAGACTGTGCACCTGTGCTAATATCTCGGTGCAGTCATGTAAAGGTGCATCTAGGTCAGGGTCGGGCAGCAGGGTAGCTGGGTTGAGGGATGCTTTTGGCAGGAACCGTACACGGGGTGGATTGAGGAGGAGACTCTGGTAGTGGGTCAGCCTTGCATTGCTAACCCACCGGTCTGGTGGTTGCTTAAGGACCCCTTCAATGGCATGAGGGGTGGTAATTAGTTCTTGGCCTAGGGTTAACTTGTCTGCATCTTTTACTAGTACAGCAGTGGCCGCAATAATTCTGAGGTGGGGATGCCAACCGGATGCCATGGGGTCTAACTTCTTAGATAAATAGGCTACTGGTCTGGTCCAAGGACCAATGGACTGAGTTAACACTCCTTTGGCTATCCCTCTACACTCGTCAACATAGAGGCAGAATGGTTTGGTGATGTCCGGCAGGCCTAAGGCTGGTGCTGAGAGGAGGGCTTCCTTTAGTTTTTTAAACACCTCCTCTTCAGTCACCCCCCAAGAGAAGGGTACGTTCCCTTTTGTGGCTTCGTATAGGGGTTTAGCTATTTCAGCAAAACTGGGTATCCACAGGCGACAAAATCCTGCTGAACCCAGAAATTCCCGCACCTCTCGAGTCGAGGCCAGAGTAGGAATCTTAAGCACAGTCTCTTTTCTAGCTGGCGTGAGCCATCTCTGCCCATCCCGGAGATTGTAACCCAAGTAACTTACAGTCTGTTGGCAAATCTGAGCCTTCTTAGCCAATGCTCGGTACCCCAGAGCTCAGGGTGTCCACTAGGTCTCTGGTGCCTTGAAGACAGTCTTCTCCAGTGGTGGCTGCAATTAACAGCTCATCTACATACTGGAGAAGAGTGAGGTTAGGGTGCTCCCTACGATACTCACTCAAGTCCTCATGGAGAGCTTCATCAAAGAGGGTTGGAGAATTCTTGAAGCCTTGGGGAAGTCTTGTCCAGGTCAATTGGCTGTGAATTCCATGTTCCTCGTCATTCCATTCGAATGCAAACATCGGTTGGCTTTGGGGAGCCAATGGTAAACTAAAGAATGCATCCTTTAGATCAAGAACAGTGTACCAAGTCCTGTCTGGGGTTAAAGCACTTAGGAGCGTGTACAGGTTGGGGACTGTGGGGTGTATGTCCAAAACCCGTTTGTTGACTTCTCTTAAGTCCTGGATAGGCCTATAATCATTAGTCAGCAGCTTTTTTACTGGCAACAGAGGAGTGTTCCAGGCTGACCAACAGGGAATCAGGATCTTCTGTTTTAATAGCTTCCTGATATGGGTTGTAATTCCCCGCTTTGCCTCTAGGGGCATTGGGTATTGCCGTACTCTGACGGGCTCAGCCATGGGCTTAAGCTCTACAATGATAGGGAGTTGGTGGGCTGCCAGTCCTGGTCCCCCCGTTTCTGCCCAGGCAAGAGGAAAGTTTTCTAGCCATATGTTCATATGAGTAGATAATAAGCCACTAGTAGACTCTTCATAGAGTCTGTGTTCATCTTCTAGCCTCAGGGTCAAGACCTGGATTGGGGTCCCCTCTGAGTCTTGGACTGTGACTCCACCCTTTTTGAAGGAGATCTGTGCTCCTATTTTAGTTAATAAGTCTCTTCCAAGTAAAGGGTATGGGTAATCAGGGATGACCATAAACGCGTGGGATACCCGGCCGGCGCCTAAGTCTACAGTTCTTCGGGTAGTCCATGCATATTGTTTGATCCCAGTTGCCCCTTGCACCCATGATTTTTGGGTGCTTAGGGGGCCTTGTAAGTGTAGAAGCACTGAATGTTGTGCCCCTGTGTCTACTACAAAGTCAATTGGGATCCCCTCCACTTTCAGGGTTATCCGGGGCTTGGGGAGAGGGTTCGAGCCCTGAGTTCCCTAGTCCTCAATACCGCTGAGTTCTAAAACTGAGGCCCGTGGCTCGGATTTCGGACCTCTTGGAGGCTTCTTGGGGCATTCTCAAGCCCAATGCCCTGTTTCCCTGCAATAAGCACATTGGTCTTTTCTAAGGCAGGGTCTTTCTTTTCCTGAAATTCTTTATTGATTAGCTGCCACTAGATGGCGGAGGCATCCTTCTCTTTCCTTAGGCTCTTTGACCTTATTAGCAAGGAAGACCTTGGCTAATTCCTGAGTTTGTCTCCAGACTACTTTGACTTGTTTCTCCTCTGCAGTTTCCCTGTTGTTGTACACCTTCTCGGCCGCCTCTAATACGTCCAGAAGGGGCTTCTCTCCTAGTCTATCTATTTTCTGGAGTTTACGTCTAATATCTGGAGCTGACTGATTAACAAAAAACATTATTACTGCTGCCCTATTTTCCTCAGCTTCTAGATCTAAGGGAGTATAGGTGCGGAAAGCCTCTATTATTCTTTCTAAAAAGGCAGCAGGGGACTCAGACTTCTCCTGCTGCACATTCCCTACTTTAGCCAAATTGGTGGGCTTCCAGGCCACTTTCCAGAGGCCCCTTAACAGAGTCTGGCGGTAGATTCTAAGCCTCTCCTTACCTTCTGCTGTATTGAAGTCCCAAGCAGGGCGGTTAAGGGGAAAGGTAGCATTATGAGGGCTTGATCGATGGTGGGTAGGCCATCCGGCCCAAGGACCACCTTCCTGGCCTCCGTTACAATCCGGTTCCTCTCTTCAGTTGTAAAAAGAACCTGCAAAAGCTGGTGGCAATCATCCCAGGTGGGCTGATGAGTCACCATAACCGAATCAAGGAGGTCTATAAGGGCTGAGGGTTTCTCCGAAAACTTGGGGTTCTGCATCATCCAGTTATATAGGTTGCTTGTTGCAAACGGCCAGTATTGGAAGGGGAGTTCCCCATCTGGGTCAGGGGGCCCTGCCACGCGCAAGGGAAGGACAGTAGAATCAGGTTGCAGATCTCTCTGAGCTTGGCGGTGGGTGGGGAGGCTAATTACTGAGAGTCCCCTTGCTTCTGCTGCTTCACTTCCCTCATCGGAAGTTTTCACCTGGTAAGGAGGTGGGTGAGTCTGAGGGAATAAAAGTTCGGGGAAGGTGCTATCCTGTAGGACGGGGTGGGGGCAGGGGATGAAGGATTCTTTGGTTCCTTGGATTGTAGGGCTAAAACAAGGGGGGTTGCCTCGGGGGGCAGGAGAGGCTTCAGCCACTTCGGGGGGGCCTCGACCAGGTCCTGCCAAGCAATGATGTATGGGATCTGGTCCGGGTGCCCTGTATCTTGGCAGTAGACAATGTTTCTTACCTGCAAAATAATAGGTAAGTGAAAGGTGCCCTCTGGTGGCCACCCAACGTTAAAGGCTGGCCACTCGTTACGGCAGAAGATAAGTAATCTGCCACGGCTTACATTGAATCCATAGTTCCGAGCTTTTTCCTTAAAATCCTGAAAATGGGAATGGGTTAGGGCTAAAGGAGTCACAAGCACTTGTCCCATTTCTTCCCAATACAACAACCCACAAACAAAACAGACAGACAAAAGCACACTGATAAACAAACACACGCGGCCACGCCAAACTCGGAAACTTTTCTTTCTTTTCTTTCTTTGAAAAGAAAGTCAAATGCGAACCTGACGCCTGAGGGCTAGACAGTGGGCGCGACCCACCAGAATCTTCAATGAGAAGACAAAAATCCCCTTCACGGGGATTGAAATCTGGGGTTTCCACGTTCCAGTTACTCATCTGGGGAGGTCCTCCCCACCTTATTATCGGGGTTCTGGGTTTCCACGTCCCGCTCCCCCCAGTGGCCAAAATCGGAACAACAAGCAGGACAGAGACTAGAGAACAAAGAGAATAAAGAAACAAAGGCCGGCAAGGGACAACTCACCCACAGAGCGTGGATTTGAGGTCTTCCCAGGGAAAAAATCCTGGACGAGCCCCCAAATGTGCCCGAATTTCGGGGTCCCCCCAGAAGAAACTCACACCAGGCACATTGATGCAAAAACAAAGGGTGGAATTTATTACAAGTTTAAACTGGGACCATTCAGCCCACCTAAATGGCTGGTTGATCTGAATGGCCCCTAGGGAAGGGGCTGAGGTATTTTTATAGTGTACTGAAAGGAAGTTGGGAGGGGGGAATATGATAAGGGGAGTGGGATGAGGGAAGGGTGGAACAAGGATGAGTCCAGGTGTCTCTTCACTTGCTGATTGGATACCTCGGTGGTGCCAGGAACAGGTGGGTGGTCACTAAGCAGTAAGGGGCCGGTACTGATTGACCAGTGGGGGTGGGTCAGGGGAACTGGTGCCAGGAGCCAAAAGTTACAAAACTAACAATGTTACACTGCAAATTACACAGCAACCTGTAAAATGGAGTCCATTAACAAAAGGCATCACATGGGCCCTTTCATACTCTTTTTCTTTATTGCCCCTTTGTTGTTGATTGAGGTTATTAGAAATCTTATTTTTCTGTTTTTAATTAATCTGGCCAGAGGTTTATTGATTTTGTTTATCTTTTTGAAGAACCAATTTTTTTGCATTAATTTTCTGAATGATTCTTTTGTTTTCACTTTCATTTATTTCTGAGTTAATTTTACTTATTTCCTTCTGCTAGGGTTTGGAATTGGATTTTTCTTTCATTTCCATTTCTTTAAGATGACCCATTAGATTATTGATGTTTTCTCTTTCTGTTTTTTTTGGAAGTAGACATCTAGTATGATAAATTGCCCCCATAGGCCTGCTTTTGCAGTATCACACAGATTTTGGTAGTTTGTGGCTTCATTGTTGTTATGTTCAAGGTATTTAATAATTTCCTCCTTTATCTCCTCCTTGAAGCAACTGTCATTAAGCAAGTTGTTTAGTATCCATGACTCTGTGGGATGAAAATTTATGTGGGAGTTGAGTTCCATCTTTGTAGTCTGAAAAGATAAAAGGTATAATTTCACTTCTTTTAATTTTGTTGAGGATTGGTTTGTATCCTAAGATGTGATCTATTTTGGAGTATGTTCCATGGGGTAGCAACATATATTCATTAGCTTTGGGATGGTGTGTTCTGTATATGTCTATTAAGTCCAATTGTTCTAGGGTCACATATATGTATCTATGTTTAGTTTCTGTTTAGAGGATCTATCCAGTTCTGTCAGAGGGGTGTTAAAGTCCCTAGCTATTATGGTATTATAGGCTATCATATTGCTTAGACCAATTAAGGTCTGTTTCATAAACCTAAGAGTATTTAAGTTAGGTGTATAAACATATAGAATTGAAATGTCCTCTTGTTATATTGTTCCCTTGACTAGTATGAAGTGACCCTTTCTTTCCTTCTTATATTAGTTGCTTTAAATTCACTTCCCTCTGAAAATAAGATTGCAACCCCTCTTTTCTTCTGATTTACATTTGTTTGAAGTATTGTTTTCCAGCCCTTCACCCTGAGTCTTGTTTTGTCCTTCAAGTTTAGATTTGTTTCCTAGAGACAGTATATAGATGGCTTGTACCTTTTTTTTGTACAATCTGCCAGCGTGTGCCTCTTCAGAGGGGAATTCAGGCCTTTTATATTTATTGAGAGAACTGATACATATGGTGGAGTTCTATTCATCTTATTTTGTGCAGGTCTGTTGTTTAGTTTTATCTTTTGTGCCATCATGGAAACTAGATTGTATCCTTTAATTTCTGGGTGTTTACTTTGCGGGTGGTCTGTTGTGATGGTCAGTGGGAGAATAGGTCTGATTATTTCCTATACAGCTGGTCTTGTTTCCTCAATGTATGCATGTCAGTAAAAAGATTTGATCTCTCTATCAATTTTGAAGCTTGGTTTAGGAGGATACAGAAGTCTGGACTAAAAATTACTTTAAGAAGGCTAAAGGTAGATGACCACTCTCTTCTAGCTTGAAAAGTTTCAGCTAAAAGTCTGCTGTCACCATGATGGATCATCCCCGGTAGGTCAATTGGCGCTTACTCTTGACTGCTTGCAGAATTTTCTCTTTTGTTTTGATTTTGGACAGGTTTATTACAATGTGTCTTAGAGATGCTCTGTTTGTGTTGAGATGACCCAGGGTTTGATATCCCTCTAAAGGGAGTATTTTGGAATTTTTGGTGATGCTTAGGAAATTTTCATTTATGATATCCTCCAGTGGGGCTTCCATTCCTTTGGATCATTCTGCTCCCCCTCCAGGGATCCCTATAATTTGTATGTTTGGATGCTTCATGAAGTTCCATAGTTCTGTAAGTGATTACTCTGCTGTTTCTTCTGCCTTTTTAAATGCTTGGATTAGCTCGAGAGCCTTATCCTCTACCTCTTTTCTTTCTTCTCCATTGTCTAATCTGTTATTGATACTTTCCACTGCATCTTTAATTTCACTGATTGACTCAATTCCTTAAGCTAAAATATATTTTTTTCTCATCTTCCTGTCTTTCATTCATTATTTGCATCAGTTTTGGATTTCCTTTTATTTATTTTCTACTTTTCCTTCAATTCCTGTCATTGTTTTTGCCATCCATATTTTAAATTCACTTTCTGTCATTTTCATAATTTTTTTATAGGTGGAATTCTCTATGGTAGCTACCTCATGATCCCTTGGACTGAGGGTGGGGTTGTTCACTTCTGGTTTTTCATTTGCCAGAAATTTTCTATTGGTGCCTCCTCATGTGTGTTTCATGTGTGTTTTCTTCTTGTTCACTTTCTTTCCCTACTTTTTTCTCTCACTTTTTCCTTCACTTTAAATTACCTTGTCTCTATGTTTGGGTGTTGAAGTGTCCTTCCAGGACATTCACCAAAACAAAGAGAAAAGAGAGAGAAGGGAGTAAAGAAAGAAAAAGATAAAGAGAATAAGGGGAGAGGGGGAGGTTTGAAAGGAAACAATTGAGAGAGAAGAAGGACAAAAAGGGAAAGAGGAAAAATAGTGGTGTTTGGCAGGGTGTTTTGACTCACACTCACAATTCCAGGACTCAGCAGGGCTGGAGAGGGTGGGTCCCTCAGGGCAAGAGCTCCTTACCAGCCTGAGTAAAAGCAAGACTCTACCTCTGCCAACTATAGAAAAAAATTTAGCAGCATATCACAGTGGAGACCTACCAATACCATCTTTCCAAGTGCCAAAGCTAGAAGGACACCCTAGCCCAGGGGCTCAAGGCTTCCTGCAGTTAGGCCAATACTGTGACACCTCAGCCCATGCCTCAGAGTGAGGCTCTGTCTCATAAATAGAATACAGAATGAAATAGAATAAAGCAGATTAGAAAAAATAAAAATAATAATAATAGTATATAAAGAAAGTTGGAAATAAAATTATATAAGATGTTAAAAGTAAAGGGATGTCTAATTGTTTTTTGAGAAATTTATGTGGGAAGGATGAAAAAAGTAGAAAAGTAAAAAAGAATAAAAGGGATGGAAAACTATAGCAAAAATGGAGCCTTTGCTATTGAAGAAACTATAAAGGAAAAAACAAAAATATGAGAAAACAGAAAACAAAAACAAAACTAAGGAAAAAATTAAGAAAAGAAAAAAATATATTATTTTTGCCTGCTGCTCCCAATAGGAAAAAAGAGGAAAAAGGTGTATAATGCAAGATATTTCCCGGACCTCAGGTGGCACTGTGGTGTTAGAAGAAGCAAAATAAGCAAGCTGATTTTGCTATATGAAATGGGGGCTGGAAGCCACTATCTAGTTGCCAAGGAGACCTAGTCCTGTCTTCCTGATTTATTTGTCCTCAGTCAGGGTTTTTTGATTGCTAGCATTCAGTCTTCTCAGAGTTGGGAGCGTAAAGCTCTTACCAGACTTCTTAGGAGGCACATCTTGACCTTCCAATAGTGCCCCTTGACCACAAAGGGCTGCGGGAGCTGCTCAACTCACCCCAAGTATGCCCAAGCTCAGCAAAGTTATCTTTTAAAAAATTCTGTTGCTATAGTTATGAGGCCAAAAAACTTATTTGTTTTGCAGTTTTTTTCTAGGATTTGGTTCGGTTTTTGTCATAAATATATTATTTGATGTTATGAATTTGGAAGATGAATAAACTCTTAAAAATGGTAAGAGAAATGTTAAGGAGAAATACAGCTAATTTGGTATGGTGATAAATAAATAATGTCCAATAGAAAATACACTTTTATAAAAATGCTTATTTTTAAAATATGTACTTATAAGCTGAAGTCCTTTATCTTACGCATGTGTAAATTAACCAACAGTTGACAAAACTGAAAACAAAAACAGTATTACTATTATTACTATTATGGTTATTTTGCTCTTTAAATGAACCTCTTATAAGCCAAAAGATTCACCCTGCAGGATCCCAACAGTTTGCAATTCACTTTGTTCTTTCTGTATTTTAAATAGAAATAAATGTATTCCAAATGAAAATTTGTGGTTTAATGTTTTAATTTTCACAAAATGATTAATTTAATAGACGAGCACATTCTCATTTGTTCAATAGCATTCAATGAAGACTTGACGTACTTAATTTTTCTCTTGATTTCTCAAAGTATATATTCTATGGCTTTCAAGAAAACCTTATTTAGTATTACTTGTAATTCCATCTTCCTTCTTAAATCAGAGATATGGAAACATTAGTTTTGTAATCTTATACTTCATAAGACAAATCTGAAAGTTATCTTTATTTCTTAGATTTATTCTGTGAATCAAAAAAGTAAACTCTACTTGCAAGAAAACTGTTTTCGTCATTACACTTCAATATATGTGAATGGTACAGAAGATCTTAGAAATATTTGAATTTTTCCCCCCATTTAATTCTGCTAAGAGAGAGAGAGACTACAGAGAACTGCAGAGAACTTTTAATTTGCCTTGTAAATGAAGTTTGTGTTGTAAATTTTTAAAGTATTCTTCCATGTTTCTGTATCAATTTTTTTTTTATTCTTGCCCTTTCCTTACCAAGGACCTGTATATGTATCTTTTCTTTATCTTTCCCAGCACACATATATAGCAAAACTGTTTATATTCTCTCTCTATATATATATGTTCTATATATATATATATACACACATATATACATATATATTATATATATACATATATTCTATATATACATATATATTCTGTATATGTACGTATATATTATATGCATATATATAATATATACATATATATTCTGTATATACATATATATAATATATACATATATATTCTGTATATATTATATATATGCATATAATATATACGTACATATACAGAATATATATGTATATTGCTATATATATATAGAATACAATATACATAGAATATATATGTATATTGCTATATATATAGAATATATATGTATATATAGCAAATCTGTTTATATTTTTAGAGAGAGAGAGAGAGAGAGAGAGAGACCTTATACATTAAAAAAAGTAAACTTTGGCCAGGTATGGTGGCTCATGCCTGTAATCCTAGCACTCTAGGAGGCCGAGGCAAGTGCATGGCCTGAGCTCACAGGTTTGAGACCAGCCTGAGCCAGAGCAAGACTCCACCTCTAAAAAGTAGCTGGGAGTTGTGGCAGGTGCCTGTGGTCCCAGCTACTTGGAAGGCTGAGGTAAGAGAATCACATGAGCCTAAGAGTTTGAGGTTGCTATGAGCTATGACTCCATGACACTCTACCAAGGGCAACAAAGTGACTCTGTCTCAAAAAAAAAGTGAACTTTTTTAATACTTTCTTCATAATATCACACCAATTACACCAATTGAGAATACACGCTTTATGGGTTTTGTTGCTACTGTTGTTGTTAAGACAATATCAGATAGAAGAAAGAACTTGTGTTTTGTAGTTAAACCACTTGGACTGTGGTTTGAATTCTGCTTTTTTTTTTCTTTCTTTCTTTTAGTAATTATTCAACTTAACACAAGATTAATTTAATCTGAGTCTCAGTTTTCTCATTTATGAGATGGCAGTTGTGATTCTTGTTTAAAGTCTTTGAAGCTTAATGTGATGGTGAATGTGAAAACTCCTAGCATGGTGGTAAAATTTGAATAAATATGAACTTGAAGAAGTCATGGCATGCAGGCACTATTATTTTTCCTTAGGTGGATTTCTCTCAATTTTATTATTTCCCCTGGCCACACCAAAGAATAAGAATATTCTTTCATTTGGGTAACATTTGCATGTTTGTTCTGTGGCAAATACTGGAACATTGAGGATTTTTGTATGTATTATGTTATGTACTTATCACAACAGTCCTACAATGTGACATTTATACCCCACTTTCATCTGAAAGAACTGTGGTTTTACAAGATTAGTAACTTACCCAAGGTCATAGAGCTAGTAAGCAGTAAATAGAGGCAGATAACTAGTACCAGGCACTTTATAACATAGAAAGATTCTCATCCTAATGACAGCCTAAAAGATTGCACAACTGAGGTTAGACAATTATACACTCATTAGTAACATTAGCCTCAGTTGTTTTTTGGGTATCATCCATAATTTCCTTTGTAGTACAGATCAAAGGAATAGAGTCCAAAGTCATTTGTGGAGGTGGGAGGTGTTATGGAAAGAGGAAAGGGAGAATGAGCGTGGTAAGAGATGAGGGCAATTGAGTGGTTATCAGAAGAAAGAATATAAAGTGAGCTATAAGAATGATTTGTCATTGACCAACATATTTGACCAATTATTTGATATGGTTTGGCTCTAAATAGAGCTTTTAACCTTAAAAGTGAATATAACTTTCCTAAATGAAATTTCATCTATTATACAGTAGACTGAATCCTGAAAAGCACATTCTATAGGCATAGTAAATATATTTTGCCCTCCAAATCCCAAATGATAATAGTATGGGTATCATCTTTCCTATGATGGGGAAATGCCTACATATTTGTATTCTGTATTATGATCTGAGCAAATGCCTCTCATTAACCACGTGTGTAACTTCCATCTTTCTGAGACTTAGTTTACTTATCTACAAAATGAGGGTGAACCTTAAGAAACTTGTGAGCTCTAAAATGAAAATTCCATTATCATATTTGAATGATCAATGATCAAAACATTTAAAATTGCACATGGATGGACAAGGATCTTCTCAAACCCATCAAAAAATTTATATTTGAGGATTGTAACTCTTTAAATATTTTCTTTCTTTTTTTAAGAAAACAGGATGAATAACAAGCAGCATTATTGTCAAACTTGTGACATTAGGAAGCCATATACAAAATGCAGTCCACAGCGCCTGTTTTTTCATAACCAATATGTATATCATGTGAAACTACACTAATATAAAAGGATATGTAATTGCTCATGTTTCCATTAACTGTGTTACCATGTTTTTCTCCCTCAAGGATTGGTTGCTGGTATTATAATAATTACTACCGTAAGTGTAGGCATGACACTATGGAGATACAGGGTGAGCAGAATTCTGATGATTTTTAAAAATTTATTCTTTGCTTCTTTCCAGTAACATTTGACACTTTCCATTAAAATTAGCAAAGTCTCTTTTAGCTTCATTGCATTTTTTGACATGCTGTCTTTTTATTCCTTCTGCCTATAATTACTATCCTGGATGAGTAGCCTTGGTGTTTTTTTTCCCTCAGTATATTCAAGAACACTAAGCACATTTCAAAGGAAAGTGACTTTTAAAGCCAAAGTCTCAGTTTATGATCAAAACAACTTATCCTTTTTTCTATTCAACATAATCTGTGATAGTATCTGTTATACAGAAACAAATCTAGGAAAAGTCAACCTCTAACATATTGTGAAATTTTGGGCCTTTTCTGAAATATATTATAAATAGATGCTAGTCTAAAACAGTGTGGGCCCAAAACAGCCCATTGGTTAGGAAGGCAGACTGTGGCATCTGACTGCTCAGTGTGTTTCTAATTCTACCATTGAGGAGCTGGGTGACTGTGAGCAATTTAACCTCTTGTGCCTCAGTATTCTCATTTGTAAAAATGAAAAATATAGTACCTACCTTATGAGATTATAGTAAGGATCCAAAGAATAACCAACTGTGAGGTGCTTAGAACATAATAAGCACTCAGATATTAAAACAGCAACACACACACCATACTAATACTAATACAATTAGTATTATTTGAAATATCTACATTGAATCTGCATATGTTAAGTAGAATGTTACAGTTTGCTCTGATGTATCCTGTAAATGAACAGAAAAATTTAAATTGATGCTTTCTGTTTGTAGATTTAGCTGTACAGAAAACTAATTGTGTAGTTCATACAAACATGAGTTATTTCCAGGCTGGCCATGCCTATTTATTTTTTTCATTAACTAATAAGAAAAATAAAATTTAATATTATTAAATTACCTGTTTTAATTCTTTGTATAGTATGAGTTATTTACTTTTTATCCCCTATAGATATTTGTCTAATATCAATAAAATATTCTAGATGTTACAATATCAAATTTAGTAAGATGTAACTTCTCAAGATTTTTAGAAACTTCTTAGGAATGTGGTTTAAAGCCTAGCAAAACCTAGGAGAGTTCAAAGTCACATAAAACGAGTGAAGTTGGTACAGATGCCTTAGCAAAACTACTCCCCCCCCCAAAAAAAACACCCGTCTTCTGTACTTTCTTGCATTTGTTTCAGATCCCTTTTGAAATACTATTATCAATTTATCAAATTATAAGTTACCAATTTATAGAGTATTGTCAGTTTACCGAAACCAGTGCTTTCAGGTTCTGTGAGTCAGGAGGGTGGAATATGACTTACCAGGTCTTCTGTGGCCTTTAATCAGTTTCTTTATGCACTTTGGTAAAGTGATTGGCTATGATACTTTCAATAGGACAAAAAGTGCTAGAATGTAGAAGGGGAAGATACAGTATTCCCCCTTTATCTGTAGGGGATACATTCCAAACCACAGATAGACCCTAACCCTATATATAATCTGTTTTTTTCTACACTTACATACCTGTAAGATAAAGTTTAATTTATGAATTAGGCACAGTAAGAGATTAATAGCAACTAATGATGAAACAGAGCAATTACTAAAAAGATAGTATAGTAAAGGTTATGTGAATATGGTCTTTCTCTCTCAACATATCTTATTTTACTGTACTCACCTATTTTCAGGGTGCAGTTGAGAACGCCAGTAACTGAAACCATGGATGAGGGGACTACTGTATTTGTTTTGAATTGTATTTTGGGATTTTGCGGTAAACCTACTCGTTCAGTTCTGAATCAGAGCAATCATGCAAACCTCAAAAAAGAATTGACCATTTTCATGTACACATAAAGATCACTTCATTTGCCTTACTTTAGAAGTGTAAAGCTGTTGAGGGTAAGAGTTAACTTTATATATCCCTGGTTAGCCTTTTGATCTCATACTGATTTAATTAAATATTTGATCTTAGTTAGAACAGAAAATATAATGAATGTGAAAGTCATAATGTAACTTCATCTGGTGATTCTTTATGTTTATTTACCAAAAGATTTATTTCAGAAACATTGCATTTGGATGATAATTTTTAGTTTAGGGATAAGAGTGTAAACAACTGCTTGATGTTGCTTTTTGAATGAAATTTAAATTATATAATTCAATTATTATTTTCTTCTCTACTATTCAGCTCTTAAAAAATAAGAACAACACAATATACAGTGTTTTCTAATTTAAGTGTGACTGTTGGTGCCTCTCAGAAATAAACTCTTCTGGAGAATTATAAGAGGTATATATGGTTTAATAAAATCACATTTTTTTATCATGTAAAATATTCATTTAATACATGACTTTTAAAGGATAATAGAGGTATAAATCTTTGCTATTGCCAGAATTATTTCTTCTTTGTTGAATGAATGACTAACACATTGAGTCTCTCATTACTCTGCCATATCATCAGTTCTGGACTTGTTAGCAGTATGCTTATCATCTCATCCTGTATTTCGCACTTAGCATATTGTAATGTCATAATGGCACAAATACTGGGGAGGGGGGTATATGGAACATGAGGACTTTAAAAGAATGCCTTCATTATGACAATTTGCATCATGAGATGGTTGGCCTATCATGTATGTTTTCCTTTGCTTGTTTGCTTTTAGAGTTTTCAGTGTTTAAGAAATGTTACAATATGTGTTAAGATATTTTTTCTATAGATCATGTTTATAAATCTTAAATGACATCTCTTTTTTGTGTTTACACAAAAGTAACTTGATATAAATGTATGTTTAAAACTTTGTAATTCTCTTAAGGAATCTCTCTTCTACTTTACATGTATCTTCAGGGGTTTTTCACTGACCTATTTATGTATTTTTCAACATATCCCTCAAATAAGAATTCATTGACTTTGAATCTGAATGCATCTTAATTGATCTAGCTTGGCTACTATGAACCTCAAGTAACTAAAAACTCAACTGTCATATTGTAGTTGTTGCTGTAGCTGCTAAACTGTAACTGTGTAAAAGGTTGTTTATAGCTTAGTAATTTTTCATTTCTTTTGCACTACACATTAACCAATTCTTTTTGATAATTT
Source organism: Arctocebus calabarensis (assembly GCA_963573935.1). Classification (NCBI taxonomy): domain Eukaryota; kingdom Metazoa; phylum Chordata; class Mammalia; order Primates; family Lorisidae; genus Arctocebus; species Arctocebus calabarensis. The sequence continues at coordinate 14,641 of CAUYON010107426.1, forward strand.
ATCACATAGTAACTAAAAATGAATGTTTCTCATTAGTAAATAAAATAGTTTTGATTTTAACTTTTTCTTTTTTTATTTTTCAGAGCAAACGTGTTTCACACTGACAGTTTTGCTTCTAATGCTAATAACCACTGGCTCGCTGACCTAGCCAAAGAAGAATTAAGAAAGTGCATACAAACTTTCTCATGGATATTTCTACTTAGACTTATCTGTTGAGAGGGATACAATAAATATAATAATGCTCTTCATTTCTAATGTTACCATTGTCTTTAAAATGTATTAGGAATGTCAACAAAGCAAGGAGAGAGAAAGAAGTCAACCCTAGAATCACAGACTTAACATACCTAAGCCTCTTGAAAATAGACCAGCTCACAAAATTGAGAATGATTATTTTCCTAAAAAGATAGAAAGAAGTAGACATTTGCTCATACTGAGAATGAGAGCATGAAGAAAAGAAAATAAGTGATCTTTTTCCCTGGATGTATGATATTTTTACTTACAAAAGAAATTTTTAAATTCAAAAAACATTAATTGGATAACAAAGACAACAAAAAAACTCAATCCAGTTTCTTGTAAGCAAAATTGCCAAAGAGTAGTGAACCACATTATAAAATGATCCTTGGCTGTACAGCATTTTCTTCTTTCCTGATTCAGTTAAAATGAGCCTGAATGAGTTGGCAGAATATTTTGAAGGAAAAAGTGATGAGCAAGGAGTGTTTTTGGTGGCAAGGGAAGAATATAGAATGAAAGTTTGGTTCTTCCTTTGTAGGGTAAACACAGATAATGAACCAGGATTTAGCTCATGATTTGTAAGATGATATGCTGCATGTTTTTTTTTTAATGAGGGCTATGAAGGTATCTTCTTTGACTTAATGTCTTTAAAAGTATCAGGGATACTATATTAACATCAGAATAGAAGTGAGAAGTTCACAGCCAAATTATGACTTTTATTTTATAATAATAAGATTATTTATGCTTGGGTCAGTAAACATAGTGGTTTTACATGGGTAGCAAGGAAATTTCAAGAAGATATGTAAAGAAATATTTATTTTCTCAAATATAAATAACAGTGGTTTTATATGTATAACAAGGAAATTTCAAGAAATGTAAAGAAAAATTTCTTTTCTCAAATAGAAGTAAATCACTAATCACACTTTTTGGTCTCATGTAGTATTGGAAATTGATTTTTTTAATGTAAATATTTGATTTCTAACTAACATATTCTCTCTTACCTTCTACAAGTAGTTTAGAAGCTGTCCTTTGGTTATCCTAGTGTGAATTATTTTCAGTTACTTTTAAATTATACTATATTCACTTTCTCAAGCATGCCATGTTGATCTAATTGATTTACCTAAAGGCAATCACATTAATTTCTAGGCTCTTAATATATTCTTGCCAGTTACACTTTAAGTATTAGACTGGACTAGAATGCAGGCAGTCTTGGGTTACAGATGACCTGACTTACAGTGTTCCATACATATGAACGAGCTCCCAAGGTTCACCTAAGGATAATTTATAATTAAATAATCAAATTAATAATGAACCCGAATGGAGTAAGCAATTGATTGGCATAGCATCTTTACACTAGCAGCTGATCTCGTTTACAGTCATGCATAGCATCACTTTTGTCTTAACTTTTTATTTGATTTTGTGAGTCTCAGTTTACTCTGCCTCCAAAGCTAATGTCCATTGCAAGTTCAGGTGAGCCTTCAGGGAGGGAAAGGTAATTAACAATAGAAACCAAATGTCATCATTCATTGAAAGTAATAGGCGTAGTCACTCAACTGAATTGTTCTAAAGCGAGAATAATGGAATAAGTGAAAGGCAGAATTCCAATGAAAACATCAATTATTACTAAGCATAATGGATTAATTATTAAAATGGAAATGTTATTGATTTGGTTAGGAGATCAAAATAAGTATAACATTCCTATTAGCCTAAGAATTAAAAGAAAGAGCAATAGTTTCTGTAACTTACTATATTATAGTACCAGTATGATTATTATCATTATAGTATTACACTTTTATTATTACCACATATGAGCCATTATAGTATTATTACCATATAGTGCTATTCATCAGGATTCTGAGTTATATACAATTCCTATCTAAAGACATTCTTAGGTATCTATCTCGTCTGCAACCCAGGAATGGACTGTACACTAGTTATATAAATATAACTAGATTTTACAGTGATTATTTTATTATATTGACTTGTGTATTGTTTTTATTGTTAAAGTACTTTAAATTCCATACACTTCATGGTATTTCCAGTGCTGCCATGAAAATTTCAACTACCGGTCCTCTCAGTCAGCTTACTGTCTCACCTTATTAAGGCAAAAAAAGTCCCTACTTTTAGAAATACATATAATATTTACATTGAAATATTTATAAATACTTCAAAATATATTTTTAAAAGGCACATTTTTTACCTTAATCACAGCCATCACAACTAACAAGATTAATAATAGTTTCCTAATAGTTGCTAATAGGGAATTCCTCGAACGTTCCTGAAAGTTCTGATAATAGGTACCTATCTACCTATTCATTTATTAATTTGTTAAATATGAGGGCCTGCTGTGCCCATTCTTGGGGGAGCAATGGTAACACCAATTCAGTTATTCAGAAAAAGATCTGAGAGCCTACTGTGTGCAGGTGCCACAGCTACGAAGATAACTGCAAACTGTGTCTGCCCTCAAGTTGCTTATAGTTTGCCACAAGAAATCCAAAACTGTACACTTATAACTGCAAGATCCTATGTAGAGTTTTTAGTGCTCATCTAGTACACACTGTCCAGAATACAATGAGTACTGAAGCTATTAAGTGGGTGAGTGGTAGGCAAGGAAACATTCAACACAGTAAGCTGATCGAGAGAGGACTGGTAGTTGAAATTATCATGGCAGGATTGGAAATAGCATATAGTGCAGCACAATCCCAGTAGGAAAGTCATAGAACAAAGGCCAAGAGAATATCATGGGTTCAGTATAGAAGTAAAAGTTACAAACTCAAGGTTTTTTATTCTGCCTTGATCAAATTAAAAGTTAGAATCAATGGATGCAGGTTTATAATATCAAGAGCTTTAGATGTTGTCAACTACTAAACTTTAACGATATAATATCTGAGTGTTTTCTTATTATGAAGTTATTAACTATGAAATGTCCCGAATTAAGTTTGACAGTTGATATCTTTGACATTTTCACTTGGACACTTCTTTTTTCTTTCTTTCTTATTGAGACAGAGTCTCACTTTGTCACCCTCGGTAGAGTGCTGTGGTGTCATAGCTCATAGCTCACAGCAACCTCAAACTCCTGAGCTCAAGCGATTCTCTTGCCTCAGCCTCCCAAGTAGCTGGGACTACAGGCATCTGTCATAATGCCCAGCTAATTTTTTTGTATGTTTGTTTAGCAGGCCCAGGCCAGATTTGAACCCCCCAACCCCAGAGCATGTGGCTGGCACCCTAACCACTGAGCTACAGGCGCCTGACACTTTTTGTTTTATATTTATTGTGAAGGTACATCCTCATTCCTTCAAATGCAGTTTGTCTTGTGATTATCTTTCAAAATTATTTTATATGGCAATTTTTGTGAAAACATGGGCAAGTCAAAAATTTCTGTTATTTTTAAATACGAGTTCCATCATGGAAATAATACAGCACAGACAACTCAAAACATAAATGAAATGTTTAAGAAAAATGACTAGTGAGTGCACACTAAATCAATGAGAACTTCCCTTCTGACAATTTAAAAAATAAAATAGGGAAGAAAATAGTGACTAATTCTCACATAAATTGGATCCAATTTTGACCAAAGTACATTACTTAAACATTAATTTTTAATTCAACTTGTTAATATGTTGTTTAGGATATTGCATCCTCACTTATAAGTGAAATATGTTTGTAATTTCCCTTTATAACAATGTTTTCTCCAATTTCAATGTCAGGTGTATCCCGATCAAGTAGAATGATTTTGAAATATTTCTTTTTCTATTGTTTATAAGATTTGGCATGATCTGTTTTTTGAAACTATCTTTTACTTTTATTTATATAATATTAGTTGTCTATTTTTTGAGACTTTGGAAAAAAAGATAAGTTAACTGATGACTTCATATTGAGCCTCAAAGTATTCTATAATAGACATACTCTTATTTGGCAATGTGAATATTATTTTCTTGCCATTATTATTACTAATATTGCTTAATATTTTGATGCAGTAATCATCTGTTTTCTGAATGTATTAATCTTTGTTCATTCTTTACATTTTTGTTTCTAGTCCTTACCTTAAACATTGTTATTGTTATTAAATTTTAAGCCTTTTAAATTCTGTGAAGGCAAAAAGTGTAAACACATGTATATGTAAAAAAAAAAAAAAAGAATTTCCATTCTGACAATTTTAATGTCAAAAATGAGCCACATGGGTGACCTGACACAAGGTGGATAATGATGAACTGAAAGCTGTAGTGGAAGAAAATCTGTCTCAGCCTGTGAGTAAATTAGCATTGATGTTTAATGTCACTATTCCAGTAATATTGGACCATTTGAAACAAATTGGCAAGGTATAGAAGCTGGAGAGATGGGTTGTGTGTGAATTAAATGAGCATGAGAAGAGAAATCATCTTGAAGCTTGTTTTTCTTTGCTATCATAGCATGAAGGCAAACCATTTCTACACTGTATTGTTACATGTGATGAAAAATGGATTGTTTTTGACAATCCAGACCAGAACAATGGTTGGATACAGATGAAGTGCCAAAGCACACGCCACAACTGAACATTCATCAAAAAAAGCTAATGCTGTCTGGTAATCCAGTTCTGGTATTATCCACCACAGCTTCAGGAAACCTGGTCAGCCAATTACAGTGGATATCCCTGCACCCAATTGCATAAAATGATAAGGATGCCTGTGATTAAGCAGCCAAAATTGAGACAGGTCCACCCTCTTGCAAGGCAATGTTCAACTACATGTGGCATAAACAATGCTGCTCAAACTACAAAGGATAGACGTAGAAACTATCATCCTCCATCTTCCCCAGACCTTGCACCAATTGACTACCACTTCTTCCAGGCTTTGGACAACTTCTTGCAAGGAAACATATTCAATTTCTCAGCTAGCTGTGGAAGACAACTTGGCATGATTTCAAACTAAGCTACCATAAAATGACAAAACTGTCAATAGTTTAGGTGCATACTTTGATTAATTGTACTGCTTCTTGTTTGAGATAAACTTTTGATTCAAAATCAGACATTTCATATTTAATGACTAATATCTAGATAAGGGTAAAAGGTAAAATATTAATATTTAACAGTTTCCTTGAAGAAGAAAATAATACAAATAGTAGGCATGTTGGGGACAACGGACTTTCTCATAGTACGTATATTCATTCTGTATCCTGTTATCATTGGGTAGAGCAGTTTTGTTTTTTCTCAAGATAATCTTTCCTATGAGATTTTACTTTGATTGCAAAGATTATATTGCTTTTTCTATTGATTCTGATACTTACTAGTTGTAGTAAATTATATTTGCTCAGCACAGAAATCTGAGTTTTTTGTTTTGCTTTTGTTTTTTTGTAGAAACCAGATCTTGCTATGTTTCCCAGGTTGGTCTTCAACTCCTGGCCTCAAGCAATCCTCCTGCCTTGGCCTCCCAAAGTGCTGGGTTTATAGGTGTAAACCACCACACTTAAGTTTGAGTTTTATAATATTAAACCCAATATCACTATCACTGTCACATTTCTGAGAACACTTGAACATTAATATTTTGTCCTATTACACTGTAGCCTTGTTTCGTTTTTATTTTTATTTTTTTTGCTAATGGCCACTGTATAAATGCCTCATTTTCCACCCACCTACCTGAGTCTTTCCTCCTCCTTGACTAAAAATAGCCACTTCACTGAAGGTGCTGCTTTCTTTGCAGCCTGTGCCAGACAGAGGTGGCTGGTCTATTTTCTTACTCCATGTGACTCATTGAGAGGGCAGAGGTGGTGTTTTCCTGGGTCTTCATTGCCACTATTCCATTTCAATCCCTGCCACACACACACTTTAGAAAGAGTAACTGTTCCTCTTCCAGTCTTTGTTACTGCAGTCTCCCTACTTGCTGGTTGCTCACCCATGTCTATCGAGGGGTCGGAACCTCACTATCTGCCAACCATCTTACAACTTGACAGTACCTGCGATTATTTCACCATTGACAGGGATCCAGATTTCCAAAAACCTTTCTCCAAAAAAAGAAAAATATGTACATGTTCTCACGTACAAGTAGGAGCTAAATGATGGTTATATGTGGTAATAAAGTAGTGTCATTGACAGTAGAATCAGCAGGGAGGCTGAGAGGGGATGACAGCTAAAAATGTACTTAAGGGGTACAAAGTACACTATTCTGGTGATGAATACACTGATTTCAGCATTATACAATTCATCCATTAACACAAAACACTCATTTCCTCTAAATGTATTGAAATAAAAAAAAGGAAATTAGAGATCCTGAAAGAAAAGACTGATTCTAGGTGTAGGGCGGGGAAAGTAAAAGGTAAACCTGAAATAAGAAATTAAGTGTTCCCATGGCGGCCAAGTAACAGCTTCCTTGCGGCTGGGCATGGTGAGACTGGGAAGAGAGGACTTCAGGCATCTCTGCCAGGCAGGATCTGCCCAGAAACTTCCCTTTGGGGACACAGGGAGACAGCGTGAGGCTTCTGGACACCCTGAGGAAGG